>NW_010581444.1:0-13374 GCF_000705375.1 Tinamus guttatus
ACCTGGCTGCAAACAGAACTATCTATGGCACTTCCACTTGCAGAAAAATCCTAACTACAGACAGAAAAATAAGGGAAGATCTTCATAGAAAGCAGAGTTACAAGGTGCTCTAGGTGCCCCTACTTGAGCAGGGGAGTTGGACTAGATGATCTCTAGAGGTCCGTTCCAACCTCAACCATTCTGGGATTCTGTGGAATAGAGGAGGAAAAAAAATCATATTCATTTGGGAACACAACAATTTCAAACTCAGGAGAAAAAAAATCTAGGCAAGAAATATCAACTCAAATAGGAAGTTATCTTCTTGTTTAAGCATAAGACAAGGATAAAACCTTACGTTTTCAACAGTGGATGCCTGTGAGTTTGACCAAGACACAGAGAACCCTCTGAATCCGTCATACTTCCAACTCTCTGCAGAAGACCAGGAAAGTCAGTGCTGGGACTCTGGCAGAACATGTATGACAGATAGCACCTACAACTGTGACTTCTCTAAGGATACGAGTAAATATCCCACTAAATACAGTATTCCTCAACCATGTTTAACTCTACAACTACTTCAAAACAGAATCAGGTACACCTGAAACCAAAATGAAAATCTTTCTTAGAGTCCTGGACGGATTTTGAGAACTTTCTTTCACTTTTCCCCCCACAATGGAATGCCAAGAAGTGAGAAGCTTCACTCAGTGCTGCTTACATGGATGCTTCTTAGCTGGAATTGGGATACTAGATGGTATCCTATTGTACCTTGAATAATACTTTTGTTTGAGCTGAAATCAACGGTAATTGTAAATTAATGTCCCAAGAGAGATCTTGCTCAAGGAAACTATCAACCTGTTTTCTATTCCGAAAGGTCAAATTCTTACCATCATGCAAGAGAACCTATGCATTTCAATTAATATTTCACTCACTCATTTGTTGTAAATAGTCTACTAAAGTCTACAATAAATTTGGGAATAACCTAGTAGATTTCTTTATTCCCCTAATCCCTGAAAATTTGTCTTTACATTATTAAGTTGCTACACAGACACATGCAACTCAAATTGTTTTCTAAAATGTGCTCTGCAGTATTTTCTGTAGTTGATCTTTCATCTCACTTGCCTCACCCAAGATAATACTATTGCAAGGTTTCCTTCCCCTCAGAAAAAAAAATAATACCATGGGAAAGTTCATCCACGGCTTATATTTCATTGCAGTTATTATTAAAGGCTCTAATCACCACCAGTTAAAGTACTGCAGAGGTAAAACTGGATGGTAATGCAGTTTATAAATTCAGAAGGAGGAATATTGACACCTTTATGACCTTTTCTCAATGAAAACATTTCTCCATGTTAAAAATATTTCATTCCTTTTCAAGTATTATCTATCCCTGCTTTTAGACAGGGAAAAGATTTTCATATTGCAATGTCTACAGAATACAAAGCATCTCTTGCCAATCAGCAGACTGAAGAAACCTGACCAGGAGAATGTAAAGATAACAGTACTTTTATGAAAGACAACGGAAGAGAAAAGTTGATATTTGAAGCCCTGAGCTCTACCTTCCAAATAGTAACCAGGATTTTTAGTAACAAACACAGTTCACCAACCAAGACATTGAAAACACTACTTCTGAGGTTGGACGCTCATGGAAGATTAAAAGCTTTGCCTGGCAAGACAACTCAACATCTCATCCTTATTTCCTACTGCTTTTTATCTATTGCTGAAGTAGCTTTCCTCCCATTTGAAGAATCTGAATAAAAACTGTGTTAAGTGGACCACCTATGGAAGTATTTTACCATTCAAGACAGCAGAAATAATTATAAAGTGAAGGCATCACCTGGAACAACTAGTAGAGAAAAAATTCTGCTAATAAACAATGCTGCAATATTTTGAAGTAAGTAAAAAGGTGAAAAGAACTCAGGAAGGTGCAGTCAAATCAGTGGGTCTTCTAGGCTAAGGTGGCTCTAGTAAAAGCCCTTAGTTCTTGCCTCTAAATTCTTTTGGTTCAATTCTTTTCATCCTGTCTCAGATTTGCTAAAAGTTTGCTTTCTGTCCCATTAAAAAAAAATCAAAACAAACAAAACCCACACAAACTCTGAAATTAAGACTAGAGTATTTCCAGTGAAACATGCAAACAGGTCAAAGATTTCATCTGGAAGACGTTCAGGAGGCACTGGGATCTCATTTCACCTAGAGACACCTGACCTTTTAAAAGGAAAATGGGCAACTTCAGTGCAATTCTATTCTGCAGTATCATCAAAACACTCGGTTTTGTTCTAACTCAGAAAAGAAAAAGTCACAACTTAATCTCAAAAACTCATGAGAAATAGAACTGTTCTCTCTGGTCATTGTAATAAATATTCTCATTCATAAAATTAGGAACTTTGACAACAGACCTAGTTCTCTAAAATACTCAAGATAACGCCCTAGAATATACACTGACATTTGAACTACTTTGATATTCTTGACAGAAGTGACTACTTTGCTGCATATTTTCCACTACAGGAAACTTTTAACTTTTAAAGTTATTTCAATTACTTTTAATTCTCAGAGCTTAGACTGCATTTTAAAATACAACCTATAAACCCAAGCTACTGGAGCTCATTTGAAAATAGGAAACCAGCATGTTCTAAAGATGCGGGAGTAGAGGGTAGACTCACATGCAAGACATTCTTACACTACAGGCATCATTGAGCCAGCCTAGTGTAACAAAATGAGAACAAAACAATATACTAACTTGGAGTTTAATTTCTCCTTTGTTTCTTGCTTTCTGAGATTGTCTTCCTTTGTAACCTGCATAACATTAATCATGAAACATTCTAAATGAGGTCTTACTATCTATCCACATACCTATTTCTCAGGACTTAAGGCTAACTGCATGTTAACTCAGCCACCATTTAAACTACCTAATACTTTAGAAAAACATATGCAAAGAGTAAGAAATATTATCACTCAATGAAAATCAAGCAACAAAAACTCTCCATAGTGCTGAAAGAGCATATATGTGCAAAAGAAGAGTGAGAGATTTCTTAAAAATTGACATCCTAATTTATTAAATCCTGCAGATTTATTTCACAGGCTTTGTCCATGTCTAATCTTCTTTTACTTTCCTTGATGTAACACTGCCAGATGATGAAACCTCCTTCTCTGCTTACAGTGGTGACACTGGAGTGCTTTTATACTCGAAACACCTAACCACAGTTCGGTGAGCAATTTGAAAATCTTATTAGAGGAACTCACATTTGAAATCCTAGTGCTGTTTGAAAGTTTGGAGATCAAAACAGGCCATGAGCACATACTATCTCTTTGTCCCTCACAGCAATTTTATTTTCTTGTCTGATGAAAAATAAGGTAACCTGACACACACTGCAGGTATTTTACAATACATCATACCAGGTTTGCATGGCTTAAACCTTTTTGAATTGATGCTGCTCCTGAAATTCTTTTGCAAGTACACCTACTACCATATGTTTGTAAAACAAGGTCAACATATTCAGCCTCTCCACCATACCCGTTATTCAGCCCAGGTTGCTCTGATGTCTGCTGACACTTGCACTCTACAAGCACATAAAACTCCCTCAAACCTTGAAACATTTGAGATCTGTAATAAGAGAGCCAAAAAACAAACTGCCATAGGCAGAAGGAAGAAATCACTAGCTCTCCCAACATCCTGGATCTCAGCAAAAAATCTTGTTTCTTAGGGTTTCTAGGTGATCCAGAGTAGCTAACAGGCTTACATGGGCAATAAAAGGTAAAGCTTCCCACGGTCTCTGCCAGTTTTAGTGAATAGAATATGGGAGGAAAAGATTTTCATTCCTGACCCTCAGACCTGGTACAACAGGTTAACACACCAGTGCACCCCAGCCAGGTCCATGAGGCACCAGCACACGTCTCTACTAACAAAGAAGTTCAAAGCTCCAAAAGAAACTTGACATTATTGTTCTTCAACAGCATCAAGATGAAAATCTTGATTTGTGCGAAAAAATTCCTCAGGATTTTTCTCCCAAATGCAAGCTGCCCTGACAAAACACCAAAGTGCTAAAAGAAGAAACACCCAAGCACACCCAAATGTACCAGGGACCAGGACCCTAATGCTGGTACTCCCCATGTAACTAACCTTAGAGTGGTACTCTGAGGTCAAGGCTACCATCACTATGCTTGAAGTCAAGGGACCCTTTTTAGGACAGGACGCAGTCTTTAGGACCCATTTCAAACCCTTTTAAATGGTGCACACGCAAACACAGGCTTGAGGTGAGGATCTTGCTGCTTTTGTCCTGTAATCTCATCTCTATTTCTCACCTCTCAGATCATCACCGTTGAAAACACCATTTCTGCAGTTTCTATAGGCATGTGAATTTCACTAAATGATTGCATATCCTCAAAGCTTTATTGTTTGTACTCGCATTCTCTCCCACTATAATCTCCTCACAAATGAGTTAATGCGAAGTATTTTAAAGACACCTGTATGAAAGCTAGCATGCATTGTTCATGACTGCATTGCCTTAAAGCTTTCTTTTTAAAGCTCAGAGTAGTCTCAGATTATAGTGGAGACTTCTCATATTTTATTTTGCAAAAATTAGAATTCCTGTGAGAAGTCATCTTGTCCCACCAAAAATATCTTATACAAAATAAAGAATCCTGCAAGAAAAACAGTCTTAAGTGGGGGTAAAACCTCCTACTCTCTTTTGTATTTGGGAGCCTTAATAATTCTGTGGAGTTTAACTCTTATCCCACCCCCTCTCTGTCAACCAGAAAGCTAATAGCACCACGGTCCTCCTATGAGCAATGACTCACCCACAAGTGCTGAGTCATAATCACACCAAATGCCCTCTTACATCTTGAGGAGCATCAAATTCAATAGCTTTGCTTAGTCACTGGAACTTTCTGTAATTCCTATGATTCACTCCATTCCACAACCTTAGTTTCCGATTTCTTATTTTTACTCTCAAATAAAGATTCGGTTGTCAAATAAAGATTCGGTTGTATAATGATTACACAACTCGGAGCTGAATTTTTGCAAACAAATTTTAAGCTGGATTTCTAGCTTGAGTCATCAGCTTGTGTTACTTATCAAGTATGATAGGTATCTGCAGGGCCTGTTGGTTTCATCTGCGCTACTGATCTTCCACTCTTTGACCTTGAAAATAATGCCAACTGACACTTGCAAACACATGCATTAGGACTTCATCCAAGCCTGATGCATGTCAGCAGCAACCTATCATTGACTTAAAAGCCCGACCCCTCTCTAGAAAGGCCTCTCAATTTGACAAGGTCAGGCAAGGATCCAAGTGTTCAGCGTTTTGCACAGAGAAGGTATTTGACCAGAATTAAACTCACCACTGGCAGACTGACAGCTTGCAGATTCCCAGCTTATTTGTTTTGCTACCTTTCATCCTACCTAGAAGTAGATAAAGGAAAATTAATTCACCCAGCTGTTTAATCAAATTGTTTATATATGAGAGAACCTAAGTTTGGCCAGAACACAGCCAAGGTAATCACTAGCTGTGCTTCTTGCCATAGAAATTTACAGCAATGCTTTGTCTAATGACTCCTGACATTTCACCCTCCATCCTGAGGACTTCTCTAAGAGGTTGCTGGCAGACTGGCATAGGGGGATGAGAGAAACTCCTATCATTGACAAAAGGAGGCAGGCAGTAAATAATTTTTTGGTGTACAATACCTACAGAAGGCAATTAGCACCATGCTGTTATTTATTCTTCCTTTCTGAGGCATCGCTTTTGTGTTCATTCACTGTCCATTTCTGCAGAAGCTGCACTGTGAGCTTTATGTTGGCTTAGTAGTTAATAAGTCTTCTCTTCTGAAGTCACCCAGTCAGCTAAGCGTATCTGAAAAATCTTCCCTTATGAAAAGATATTATGAGGAAGGCAGGAGTCAACAATATGGATTTTCAGGCAGAAAGCAGAAAGCAAGTACTCAGAGATATAATCCATAGAAATCCTAGAATAAAAGTGGGATGCCTTCACCCTTGCTGATGGATAACTATGGCTTTGAAATGTCTTTGGCCAGCTATACCGACCTTAGCAGTATATAGTCAAAAAGCCAAATATTTACTACTTTTGTTGTTTCTGTCATACAAACCAAGTTGCAGGCCCTATAATCTCTAGGGCATGCAGGTTCTCAATTCCTTCCCCCAGTAGCTACACAATGATACTTTTATTATTATTATTAGTCCTCTCTAACCTTAGTTACAAGGCATTTTCTATAAAGCTTTACTCTTCCTTCTGTAGTGTACCCATCATGTAAGTAAATTAAAGACCCAATCCAAAGCAACTAACATCTTGGTATCTGGATACTCATCTGATTCAGATGAACATTCTAATTCAAGGAGAAGAGAAACCTGAATATGGAACTCACGCAATGGTGAAGAATATTGTGGTCCACATTGTGTGGCCACGCTAGTATTTTGTCTGCTTTTCAAAAACAAATCCCAAGAAAACGCAGTGGGAGAACAACTCTTCACCGGGAAAATAACAACTGTCTTTATCCAAATCTACTACCTCTTTTGCATACAGACACAAAAGACCAACACACCCCTTCCCAAAAAGGGTTCACTTGTAGGCATCAGTGCCAGAAACGGAGCAGTCAGCGCTTTGATGCACAAGTTATTTGAGTGCCCATGTGAAAGCTTCTATTGAAAACAAAATTGACTAGTAAAACCCTGGCAAGAAAAAAAAACTTGGATCGGGGAAAAAGATGGTAGATACCATAGCTGTAACACTTTTTTAAAATGTTTATTTAAACTTTACCAAGATGAAAAGACACAATTTAAATAGGCAAACTCCATTTTATCAAGAGTACCTACTCATTCAACTCAGTGACCTTGATATATGGCAAAAGCCTATACAGTTCCAAATAATAAGGTATCATTTCAATAATTTCCTGGAAAGATTCCAAACTGGCTCTTTATTCTGCAGCCCCTGAAGTAAAGGCAACATTTTAACACAAAAAGACTGCAGCTGTTCTTGAATTCTGCATAAGAGTTTGCCACTACCACCAAACACTTCATTACAACATCCTCTCAATTAGGGAACATAGAAAACTGCATCCTACCACTTATCATGGCCATATACAGGCTAGCAATAACATACTGTATTTCCATTCCTGTATATAATGGAATAAACACAATTTGTTTAAATTAGATGAGTCTTAAGAACTATGGGATTTTGTCCAACATAGGCAAGGAAATGTTGCAGTGCTGCTGCTGCGTTTTTCATTTTCAAACGTGTTTCATTACTAACAACAAATATCCACTAGTCTAAATATACTCATAAGCCAACTCTCAAAAGACTAACGTGCTACCACTGGGCCTGACAAAAAGATCACTGATTAATGTAGGCAGTAGCCAAGTGTATCATGGTGTTAGTCTCTGTACACAAATATGAGTCTTTTCATTCAGAAAACAAATCTCTCCAATCCTGAAGTATTCTATTAGGATTCTTGGACAGCACCTCTCTGCACACATTTTAAGCTGCTTTCTACAGGATGCCAAACAAGCATTCACCGGGACAGTGTGTTACTAAAATAAATATCAAGGCATGAACAAAACCTGATCTGAAGCAACAATTAGGTGCAGCCATCTCATTTCTCCTATAGAAAGTCATCAATATTGCTATTGTCTCATTAAAAGCCACTTAAATAACTGGCTTTTTACATCTTTGTTCTTACAGGTCTTTTTCTGTGAAACATTTATTCATGGCAAAAGGAGGCTGCATTGTTTATTTGTGATTAATCAAGTAGTGCTTTTTGTTCACTGAATGTACAATACTTGCAACGAATATTGAACAGAAAAGCCTGCCAAAATTCGAGGAGGAAAAAAAAAAAAAACAC
This sequence comes from Tinamus guttatus, assembly GCF_000705375.1. The sequence goes on from NW_010581444.1 coordinate 7,822, forward strand.
ACCCACACACTTGGATAGAACAAGGTTCACCCGTCCATTAGTAGGAAAAATTACATTCCCTTTAAGGTTCTTTGAGGCCTTTGTTGAGAGCAACCCTCTTCAGGAAAACACCTAAGTGCACCCTTTTTGCCCCAGCAAGACTTAAGAACATGTTTAATAGTTTTGATGAATCATGGCATCATTACAATGATGTTGTCAAGTCCCTAATTAGATATATGCCCACCTCAAGAGAAAGGCCATCTACATGATTAAAGTTAAGGTGTAAAATCCCAAGCAAACTCCCTTAGAAACAGCCTGAATTGCAAGAACATTGAGCACTCATCATTACTTCTAAAGGCTTTTTGTACTGCATTTTTTAAAATAATCCAGATGAATGTGCAACTTATTTCCAAATCAAAATAAGTTTAAAGTCTATATGTAGAGGCATCCATTTTTGTCTGCATGGTATCTGTATGAGTCAGTAACTGCAATCATTTTTCATCATGGATATTTTCTTTGACCTCTTATGGGGCATGGGAAAAAAAGAAAATAATCTGAAGCCAACACAGCCCACCACCTAACCACACTCATCGCTGCAACAGCCCCCCAGAACACAGAAAGAATTCACCTGCACAATAGCAGGTAGGAGACCAAAGTGTGGATGTGGGGGGGAAAGAATCTTCTCCTCCACAATTTCCAAAGAATGGGAATGAATACCAGTTATTTCTGATTACAAACTGTTACAAAGCTTGAGCAGTCATAGACACAAACAAAATACACAAGTCTTAAAGATTTACCTAATTAAATGCTGAAAGCAGTCAAGGCCAGTGATTTATTTGCAGGCTTATTTTGCAAGTATAATTATCATCATCTATATCCTTCAGTTCTATCGTGTTTAGTTGCACACTCTCATCTTCCATAGCAAAAGTACCTTTGAGGTGAACATTTGATTCAACTATTACTACACTTTTCGTCAAGGATTGTTATGCTTTATTTTCCAGCAATGCTAAAACAACATCTTATCATCCTTTTCTAGGCTCAAAATCTGTGGCTGTATTGCTCCTCTTTCATGTTACAATGTCAAATCTTCTGATTCTGTCCTTGTTCCTTTTCATGCCTCAAATAGCTCATTAAAACTTCATATGGGGTTCTCCCGCATGATAATAAACCCAATACTCAGATTTTTTTTCTTCTCCTTACCTCCTTCCTCCAATGCAAATCATAGCATTATACATAAAAAACTTTCTCAAATCTACTATTGGAAAGAACTTCCTCATTTTTAAAATTGTGCCAAAGTGCAACAATGCTAGAAGTTCTGAATTTCCCAAATCCTGCAAATAAAAGGGATGCTTCCAACTGAAACAGCTGACAGAAGGCAAAAGACCCTTTCATCACCACAAAAATAACTCTTTTCCAAAACCAGCTTCTACATCCACAGGTGATATTTAAGTTTGGCTCCAAGATTAACTATATAAACATTACCTTTAAATAAAATGATCTGCTTTGAAAGAAAGAACAATCAATTTCCCTAGGGTCTAAAAGCAGCACAACTGAGTGCCTTTTAATAATTAAAAAAAAAATCCACATTCAGATTCAAGCTTCCCCCCTGTGATGAATTAAAAAGCGTATTCTCCTTGCCACCCCTGAATAAGCTCCTATTTTACAGGTCTCTTGCCGTTTTGATGGTTTTGAGGCAGAAGACTTTGTATATATTTCTGGCCAGATCAGGAAACAGGAAGGACAGGAAATAATTTCACATAGTTCATTTGCATAACTACCTCAGTACAATACATCCAAAAAAGCTCGTTGCTTAGGTAAAAAGTTGAATAAATTTAATAAAAATATTACTAGTATCTTTGAGGTTTTCCTAGCTTACTAGGAGTTTCTGATTATGCCCTCGTATTCCTGTTCACAGTAGCAAAAAAAAACATGATATGTAGTTTAAAAGCATTAATGTCACAGAACAAATCTATATAAACTTATTTTAAAATACATTACAATACACAGTCTTTGCCATCAGTTAACTTCAGCCAAGCAATATGGCATGATCATGGCTATGGGGCCAATTCAGCTATTCTCACAACTGTTTTGCAACCTAGAAGAAGTGGATTATTGATGACAATTCTGCTGACAAGATATTGCTGGCAGGAAAAAACATGCCACAATGTTACGCTTTCCAGCTAGGCCCCATAGACAGCAATGCTCTGTACTTTGTCACACATACAAGGTCATAGAATCGCAGAATGGTTAAGGTTGGAAGGGACCTCCTGGGATCATCTAGACCAACCTCCCTGCTCAACCAAGGTCACCTAGAGCACGTGACACAGGGTGGCATCCAGGCGGGTTTGGAAGATCTCCAGAGAAGGAGGCTCCACAACCTCTCTGGGCAGCCTGTGCCAGGGCTCTGTCAGCCTCACAGGTCCCACTGACTTCTCGGATCCCATTGCTAAGTAAGAGTAAAAAAGCTGATGGAGCATCTCTGCTCTTTTCTTATCTTCGTTATTGAAGAATAAATAAATAAATAAATAAATAAAATTGTTAGTAGTCTAATAAAGTTGAAGTTGAGTTCAGTGAGTTTGCAGATGGCAAAAAAACATGTTTATGTGCATACTGTTACAAATGCCATATGCTGCACATGAGAAATTCCCACATACATGACACCTTCACATACAGGTAGCTCAATACTTTGACCTTCATCTTTCCTGCTAGATTTTTACTCTTCTCTGCATATAGACCCTCAGACAGTTATAACATGTAGCAAAAGCCTTTCATTTTTCATTCTCAAGGTAAGACAGCAGGAGCAAGGAAGGCTGAACAAAAGTAACTGTTGTCAAAATGAAGCTTCCTTTTTTATTATTTTTAGTAGAAAAACTATCAATCAACCACATCAGTTAAATATCGCTAGCATCTGATCAGACTCACAACAGACTCAAAGTGCTGGAGAAGTTTTCAGAGATGACCTAGTCTATCCCACTGCTCTCAGGCTCACTCATACCTATGGGACACACTAGATCATCTCTGAAAATTTCTTAAGTTTCACACAACTCCAAAATTTAGTCATATAGTATATAAGCGATAAGGAAAGGGAAGCAGGAGAGCCCTAGCAGAACCAGAGGCTTAATAATTTTATTCTGAGATTGGATGGTTGGGAAAAAAAATAGAAAGGTGTGAGAGACCACCATCTTCTGTTTGAGACATTTTTCATTACAAAACCACCACAGTTTTTAGTGCTGCTACTTCTCTAACCCACTACTTGGAAAAGAAAAATGGCCTTTCTGTGGGGAGGAAAAAAATCTCCACTAGAGAAATGTCTGAAATTCTGACATTCCGACTGACCTCTTCAGATATTATCTTGAGGGATTGGGGGCAGTGCATAGGGAGGCTAATAAAGCAAAAATTTTAACATGCATACCCACAAAGTTCTGTTAAAAAGCAAAAGCCTATGGACAAAGATTTATTTTATACAAATAATAAGTCTCACAAAAAAAAAAGTTTATTTTAAATCAGTCAAATTCCTATTTTATTCATTTACAAGCAATAACCCAATAGAGAAGGTAATGGTACTGGAAGAAAATATAGAGACGTAAGCTACAAGTTCTCTCCCATAAAGCTGATGGGTAAGAGAACAAGGTGGAAAGTGAAATAAAAGGACAATGCTCCCATTACTCCCCCTCACCCCCAAAGACGAAAAAAAAAAGGCCTCTTTTTCTTCCTCCCAAATTAAAACCCCTTCAGCCAACAAAATTATCTGGATTAAATCCACTCTGAACTCTGCCCCATGCGATCATGCAAGGGAGCAAAGAGAGGTTTGGCTCACACTAGCCTTTGGATGAGCATTAAGACACGTAGCTTTAGGCAGCAGCATGCAGCTGTCCTACCATTCACTGCGGCACAAAAAGAAGAGGGGACTGGACTTTGAGAATAAATAAGTAAGCATAAGTTTATACTCAGATGAGATCCTTTAGATGAACACATTTTTGCCAGCACCACAGAATCAGTATTCTCATAGTTGCTAAAGATGCTGGTTCCCTCACCGTTTTATGGGACAGAAAAGACTACACCAGCCCACCCCACCTGCTCACACTCACTACAGGAGGATACGGACAGGCAAATACTGGAAGACTAGGAGTCCCCGCAGGCCATCCTTTCAAAGACAATGAAGATAAGAAAAGGATAATTATACATGTATTGTTCCCACAAAGCTCACTAGAAGAGCTTCTGATCCTATATTTATCACTATTGTCATATAGGTGAACGTCCCTGTTGAGATATTTTGTTGTCCATAATGTCCCTAGACTCAGAATCACAGAATGCCTAAGGTTGGAAGGGACCTCTAGAGATCATCTAGACCAACCCCCTTGATCCAGCATGGACATCTAGGGCACGTGGCACAGGGTGGCATCCAGGCAGGTTTTGAAGATCTGCAGAGAAGGAGACTCCACAACCTCTCTGGGCAGCCTGTGCCAGGGCTCTGCCAACCTCACAGGAAAGATGTTCTTCCTCATATGGGGATTAAACTTCCTATGTTTCAGCTTACACCCGTTACCCCTCGTCCTGTCATCGGCCACCACGGAGAAGAGTCTGGCCCCGTCCTCCCTACAATCACCCCGCAGGTACTTGAACATGTTAATCAAATCTCCTCTCAGCCTTCTTTTCTCCAGACTAATCAGGCTCAGCTCACTTAGTCATTCCTCATATGAGAAATGCTCCAGTCCCTTCATCAGCTTTGTGGCTCTCTGCTGGACCCTCTCTAGAAGTTCAATGTCCTTCTTGTACTGGGGAGCCCAGAACTGCACACAAGAGCATATCCTGAACAGTTGGTTACTCTAGGATCAAGACAGCATCCAAGCCCATGGGACATCAAGCCCATCTCCCCTGTAAGAGAAACCAAGGTGTCTTCCTAGAAACTGTTGTCCCAGAGATCCCCCTTCCCACAGATTTTCATGCAGCTTGGGAGGACTTGGTGCTGAGGTGTCATTCAAGGGGTCCAGAGGCTTCACTTACCAAGGAAAACACTAAAAGCAGAATTAGCTCTTCCATGCAGATACACTGAATTAACATTTCCCATTGACAAACAGTCCAGTCTAATATAACTCTAAAGTATCAAGTAGGATTTCTCATCTTTGTTTAGCTTGTCTCTGAAGCTACAAAGTAGCCAACCATGCTCACAAATATTTGTAGAGATAACACATTACTGTATGCATTTCTAAGCCCGTTTAAAATTAGCCTTTGTCTTCACATAGCTATGCATAGCACCACTATGCATGCATTTCCTCTTATTTTGCTTGAATCTTTCTTCTCATAGAACTGCTATAAGAAAAAAAAAAAAAAGGCTTTGCCTCTAAATTACACAAATCATTTTCTAAGCCAGCACCAATGTATTTTCCTCCTTTTTCCCCCTCTGAGTTTAGCCTTTATCAGATAAAGAGGACTCTCTGAAAAGAGTTCTACCTTGTAGCCTGAGTGATTAATCATCTTAATAACACAGCAGGCTGGAAGAAGTCAAAGAATGCACTGCATGAAAGAAAATACTATGTTTTACTGTTTTCATCATTATGGAAATAAAAAAAAAAA
>NW_010581457.1:31901-49653 GCF_000705375.1 Tinamus guttatus
GGAGCCGCCCCGGGACGGCCCTGGGCTGCAGCTCCAGCTGTCCCCGTGCAGCCCAAACCCGAGGCTGCTCGAAGCGGCAGCGTGGGCAAGTAGAGAACTCGCGTCGGGAGCAGCTGATAGAACAGCCGACGTGCCCAACTCTGCTTTTTGAAGCACCCCAAACGACTTTTGCAGGTCCAAGGGCTGCTTCCACGTCATCAACGCGCGAGTCACCTCTACTCCTTGTCCTGCGGAGCTCGAAGTAGGAGCGCGACTGGGAGTGGGTTTGTTCCGCACTGCCGAGGTGCATCCATTGGAAGGGCTGCAGCAAAAGGGCCGTTCGGGCGTTTTCCTGCAGAAATGGGTTTTCTCCTCTGGAGTAGTGGTGTTGTCTAAGGGCGGCTGCCTGTGTGTATATGTCTACTCTTGCCAAAGAGAGATAAAGATCCTAATATTTACAAATATTTTAAATACTTTAAATCTCCGCTTTTTTTGTGGAATTTGGTGTTTGGTGCCAGCGGTGTTGGATTTTACTGCAATCTGTTGTATCTTGTTGCTGTCCAAGATAGTGAAATCTCCCCAGAGCTCATAAAGAAGCGAACAAAAAAGGATGCTGTTGGTACTGCACTAAGGTTCTGCTTGTGTGCATGGTCTGTGGGCCCCTGCTCCCCAAAGAGGGGAACAGGAGAGTGGAGGCTATCGGTGAATCCTAAGATGAGGCTCAGTCAAATAATACAGAAAGTATTTGCTAATAAAAGATGATTTTTTCCATGCTATTTCTTGGGCCAATAAGCAGAGGAAGTGGAGAGAATCGATTCTCCCTGTTCATGCTTGTGTGCAATCAGGCCACAAAATTCAAAACACATGAGGTTGCAGCGAGCCCCGCTTGGCCCTTTCGAGAGGGGCTCCGTTCCCCGGCTGTGTTTGGGCCCAAATAATGACCTCTGTAGGCAAAGCAGGGCCGGCTGCGTTTCCTAACGGGAATGCCCTTCTGTAGGGCGTAATGAGCTGCTAACAGGGAACAGCATCGTGCGAAAAGCTGCGCGTTCCCCGGGATGCGGTCCTGATTTGAAACCCACCCGTAAATTATTTGGCATTGCAGGTTTCAAGGTCAGGATTGGTCATCAGATATATATATTTTTTTCCCAAAACAATGTTTTTGGCAGATTGGAATTTAAAATAGGAAAAAGAAAAACTGACTTGCCTGGCATTTGGGGAGTTCTGTAGAAGGTAGAATGGCCGCTTGCATCCCCAAAAGGGAGAAGGCGGCTCGGACAAGGCAAGGGGAAGAATCGCGTTGATCCTCGAGACCTTCTTACTGAGGCTCCCGATGGAAAGTGCCCCAAGTCCTGTGGACAGTCCGGAATTGGTGGGTTGAGCCAAGTTTTAGCCGAGTTTTGGAGGGATTAATGGCAGAGACGGGCGCTGGCGTTGGCTGCCGGGCGACGGGCTGTGCTGCGAGAAGGAGCTTTTTGCTGCATGTGAAAACTTTATTAAACGTATATTACAATCCCGAATATTATTTTAGCTGCAAGTTCAGCCTTCAGTCTGTCCAGCTTCTTAGGTTTGATCATATTCCAGGGACTTACTAAAACCATGCTAAGAATTTCAGCAAAACTCTATGGAACACTTTTATTAAATTCTTTCAGTCATGCAAGCTAAATTAAATGACAGCTCTGTTCACCAAAAGATTACAAATATCAGTGAGGCTTCTCCCCTAAACTCATAAAGGAATTAAATGCTTTTTTTTCTGAAAGTCTTCTATGCCCCTTAATAATCTACTCGGCTGTTCTCTTTATGTATTTTTGAAGTATGTTGAAAGGGATGATTTTTGCCCTAAAGGAGCACAGCACTTGTATCTCACTGTCCGTATTTTATCTGGGCACAATTTTGGTATTGCTCAAATTGATATTTGCAATCCCGGGAGCATAGTTTCCAAAATGAGGAAATGGCTATTAAGCTGCAGTTCAAGGAACGGAACACAATGCTGACATTTTTCAAGACCTGGAGATTAATGGTTTTTTTTTAAAAGTGCATTGCAGCTCCCACCATTGAGGTTAAAATAGGAACAAGGAGCCCGGGTGGGTTGGTGGGAGCTCCGAGGAAAGCAGAGCTTAAGCAAGAGGCATTGCAGAACTTTGGACGGAGATAACGTGGCCTGCGGACACACCGGGGGAGCCGCGTACCTGGGCGCAGACTGCACAGCTTGTTCCCGGGTTTGCATCGGCTCCATTGGTGTGTTTTTACCTCATTTTTATGGCTTTTGTGGAGCAGAGCAGATACGACTGCAAACTCAGAGCTGGATGAGTTGTGATTAAGCTGAGACCCGATCCCCGGGCTACGTATTTTCCTGCCTCTCGGCATCGGCTTCAACCCGCAGGACACGAATAAACTGTAATGCTAGGGTAGCAGTTGGCTGCGGTTGCTATTTACGGACGGAGAAGCTACGTTCAGGCCACCAAATGTAATTTCCTAAAGCGCCGGGGCCGTCGTGGAGGTTGTAACACGAGAGCGGCGGGACTGCAAGAAAGAGCAGGAAAAATCCCCCGGCTTTTCCTCGACGTTCCCGTTTTGCCTCCGTGCTCCGCTCCGCGTGGCCGGGAGGGCGCGGGGCCGGCTCGCGTCGAGCCATTTGGTTCTCATTACGTTCTGCTGCCCTCGTGCAAGCAGGGAGGTATGTGGGCACTGCCGTGGACGGGGAGAGCCAGATGCTGCAAGCGTTCCTCCCAGGCTGCAGAAACTTCAGCAGCTAAATATTTTAGGAACTGTTTCCTAAGGCTTGCTTAATAGTTTAAAAATATAACCTAGATTCCAGATATTAAAAAATGCCTTGAAAGGCACGCATATTGCTGCAATAGCTGGAGCTAACCAAACCCCTGAAGTATGCAGAAAGCTTCCATTTTGCAATATCTTCTGTTACTTATCCTTTTTGCTATTATTATTTTTTTAATGCTGAGATTAAATCCAATAAGGCCTTTAACAGGGGAGTGGCAGCAAAACAAATTTTCAGCGTATATTAACCAGCTGATTCCCGCGTTTTCGAAATGATTCTGGGTTTACGATGAAGTCACTGGATTATTTTAGCGATAACAAAATGGGAAAAGGCAGCGGGAAGGGGCACTGCTGTCTCCCAGCGCGTCCATCCCTTCGGTCCCTGCGGAAGGACGGCGTGGGGAGCTCCCACCGCGCGTTGGCTTCGCAGTCCTGGCTTTGCATCCCGTGGAGATGCCCGAATCCCCTTCCCAGGGATGCAGAGCCCATCCTGGCTAGCTAGGACTTCATTTTAAAGCATTTTCCGTGTTTTTCTGCTCACAAATCCTGGAGTTGCTTTGCGTAGATGGCTGATGTTCATTGTTGTGCTTTGCCTGCCAAGATTAAGTCATTCCCGCACCCGTCGCCGTTGGAGCGCTGGTTTCTATGGACCGCTCCGCAAACGCAGATCGGAGGGGCGGTGGGTCCAGGCCAAGCGTGCAGCTGCGAGCAGGACCCGTTGCGGTGCCATCCTTTGGGAAGGCCGTGCTGGGAGAAGACCCTCCAGACGTGTGAGATGGATTGGGATGCTCAGATCCTAGAGGATTGTTCCCAGCGCGGTGCCGTTCCCCGCGGAAGTGCTGGGCTGTTAACGGGCCGGTTCTGCTGCGATCTCCCATCCGTCTCGTCGCGCTCAGTGACCCCCCGGCGCCTCATGTCTTCCAGCTGCTGCACGGGATGGCTCTGCCGCGCCGAAAAGCTCTGGGCAAACGGGGACGGGGACGGCACCGGGGCTCGGTTTGTCCAGGGCAGCCCCGGGTGGGAGGTGCCGGTCCCAGCGCCCCGCGTGGCTCCTCCAAAGACCAGACAACCCAACCTGGATAGGATCAGCTCTGCGGCTTTGAAGTTTGAGAGGGAAATTTGGGCTCTTAAACGAAGCACAGATGGTTGTAAATTCCCTTCCATTGGTCCGAGATAATTAAAATAGCCTTAATGAAGTGCGACCTGAAATATTAAATGCCAGTTTCATATCAAAGATTATCGACACATTATGTAAAATACATAAAATACATATATCCAAATATCAATTAAGGGGAAGGAAAGGATTTTTAAGTCCTCCCGTCCAGGTCTGAAGGAGAAATATAATTTAGAGAAGGATAAAATACACTTTCTTCCATCCACAAACTAAATATCAGAGCGCATGCTAAGGAAGTGCAGGTGATCCGCGTTGTCCTGCACGGCGGGCAGATACGTGTTTCATTTTCTGCAGTCTTTGTGTCACACCTTCATGCTATTTTAACATGTTTCTAATTTCCTCTTATACCCTTTCCCATAATATCATCACTGATCTCTGGAGCCGTGTATATAATCCTCGCTACCCTTTTTTCTGTCTCTCTAGGCTGCTTTAATCACTGTATTGATCTCTCAGATAACCTGCCTGCCTGGTAATTTAGTCCTCTCTTGTCACTGCTGCCTGTGAACATGTTAAGGAAAGAGGAGTTATCCTCCCCGTGCTGCTCTGCTGGAGGGGATTTGCTGCCGACTTTGTTGCAGGATGGTAGAATATTAACTTGAAATGGGGAGAAGACAGAGGTGGTTTGGGGCTCTGCGTGCCCGGCGGGTTAAACCTTCCAGCTCGCTGGGAATGGTGGGTTTGTGCCATGGATCCGTAGGCACCGGTGCTTTGGAGGAGGCGAGCGGGGCCGTCGGGGTGGCCGCCCTCCTCTCCTCCCTCGTTTGTTCATGCCACGATGCTCCGTTCTGTGTTTGGGCTTCGAGCTCAAAGGCAGAGTTGGTCACACAGTGACACAGTCAGAACTGGTTGGTATTGGATATAAATTGCGACCCTCTGTTCAGGTCTGTCTTTGGAAACGAGCCCAGGAAAAACTGCTGATGGTGTGGAAATACTTTCAGCGTTTCCAGAGTGATATTTCTTTTTACTTTGAAAGAGTATTTTTTTCATTTTTTTTTCCCCTATCGTATCATATGTACGTAACACAAAATAAAAGGGAGCAGAAAGCACTGCAGGGCTCCCTGGGAACGGAGCCGCGAAGGGCCAGGGCAGCCGGCTCCGTGTTCCCGTTTGGCGCCAGGGAATGCTCGGGATGCGGGGAAGGAGAGGGCAGCGGGGCCGAGGAGCACGGGATGGCTCCCGTGGCTCAACGTGGGGCCCGTCTCGAGCATCCCGGCTCAGCCCGGGGACTGCGTCGTTTCATGGGGACCTTGGTCATCTGGGGAGGGTTTCCCAGCCCCGTGATGGGGCAGAAGGGCCGAGTTGGGTTTACGGATACGCTTGGGCTATCCAAGAATAACACGGCAAGGTCTCGCGTGGCCCTGCGGGACCGGCCCCGGCTGCAGCTGGGCTATGAGCCACAGGCTCTTGGCCCTGCCCGAAGTCCCACGGAGCGGGACCAACATGTAAACCAAGACTGTAGTGGGATGCATCAACACTCAACGTGGCAACGCGTGTGCAGCAAGGTGACCCGCGGGGCCTTGGCGGGCGCCCATGGGGTGGCAGGGAGCAGGGGCTGCCCTTGGCCCAACTTGGGTGACCACGTTGTCAGATTGTTGCTCCCTGTGGAGCGTCCGTCCCATCCCACCCCCGTGCTGATCAGTGGGACGTGGCTGTCCCGGCACTCCGAGCTTCTCCCATGCGGATGCCAAAGGCTCTGCCACTTAATGGGAAACGCGCTCCTCGGGGCTGGTCCCACCATGGTGTCCCCTTGGAAGCTCTTGAAACCTGCACACCAAAATAGCATATATTCTTTTAAAGTCAATTTTCAGTACTGACTAGCTTTGATTTATTGCCTGTTGTATAAAGTGTAACCTTTGTTTCCTTTTTATAATGACCCTGTAATAACTGGACAGTCAACTTAAACTTTAATGATTTAAACATACTTGTAAACTGTCAAGTCAAAAGTTTGTGAGTGACTATAAACATATGTTGGTGAGCACTATATGCTAATAAATTCATTATTATGTTGCCCCAGTGGGAAGCACTGGGATGGCAATTTTTTTTTTTATGATAGGTCTTTTATTTTTTGTCACATCTGCAACACATTAAGGATTTTGAAGGCAGATAAGGTTTACAATAAGAGGAGGATTGAAAGCTTTCCAGGTCGGTGAAGAGCCCTTCCTGTTTTTAAATGGGATAGCCGTGGAACTAAAACTAGGGCCGGGTACGGACGTGCACGTGGAGCCGTGCCACACCGGGGCAGAGTACGTCTGCGAAGAAATTATGGTATTTCTCCCCAAATTGTGAGTTGGTGCAAATACATTCCGCGATCTACGCTGAAAACGAGCTTTCCCATGGCTGAAATCAGTTCCCAAAGCAGGCAGATGTGTCACTAATAATGCTGGGCTAATAATGTCACTTAAGGTGCCACTAGTAATGTCACTAATGTTAATGCTAATAATGTCACTTAAGGTGCCACTAATAATGGTGAGTTTTTGGGCAAGAAGCCTGAAAATAAACCTAGGATGCAGGAGATGCCACTGCCCTTGTTGGCACCAAGGCCTGGGGCAGAGAACATGGTTTTTTGGGATGATGTGGTGGCATCTGGCCGCGTCCCCGCTCGAAGGGTTCACCAGGAGGGATAAACCCCTTTGAGGGGCTGGAGCATCACTTGGGAATGTTGTGAGTGATCCAGCAACCAGCGTCGAGGGATGAGGGGGAAGATTTCCCCTTCCAAAATATCCGCATTAGGCAGTAACAAAAGTTGTCTTGGGAACAGATGGATTTGGCAGAGTTAAGTAGAAATAGTTTGTCCTGGGAAGGGAAGTTGGCCTCATCCCATGAGATATGTTATATAGGGATAGTTATATGCAATAAAGATATATGGAGCTGGCCCTGCAGTGTGTGTAGAACAGCTCTGCGGCCTGGCTCTTCCTCTTGCCTAACCTGCACTTGGTTTTGCCTTTCCCATCTCCCTGATATTTGGAAGGGGAGCTTGGAATGGGGACCAGCAGTGGCCCCTCCGCTAGCCCAGCAGGTTTGCCTTAAAATACTCCTTGGTTCGTTGGAAGACGTCCCTGCCCACGTGAATATTGGGACAGGGACCTGTGGCCGCTGCTTTTCCTGGATCCAGGACTATTACTGCGATGGAAAACACGAGGCGGGACCTGCCCGTGGTGCCTGGCTCCTCTGTGCCCTCGGCAAAGCGGCTCTGTCCTCGTCACCAGGCGAGGTGAGATGTTTCCATCCAAAGGGGTGTCCATCCTGTGTCTTGGTGTTTTCTTTTATGCTAAATGCTTTGAAACTTCTAACCACAACTTTTGTAGCAGCAAATTTTATTTTCTTTCTTCCTTTTCTCTCTCTTTTTTTTTTCCCCAAAGAGGATGCTATCGAGTACTCGACCCCAGAGCAAGACTAGCAGAATCTTGCTGTTTTACAAGGCACTCATCCTGTCCTGAAGCAAAAATGAATAAATAAATAAAAAATGAAGAGGCCAAAGGTCAGCTAGATTAGCCTGATGGCAGAGCTGGAATCGTACCAACTGAAACAGTGCAATAGCTTGATTATTGCTTTTCTATTTTGAGAGTTTCTGTTTGTTGAAATTTCTCCTTTTAATGAAGATTTGGTTGGAAGTCAAGAATTTTTTGTCGCTATGCAAAACCCGAGCTAGAGGTCAGGGAGTCGCATGTGACAGTTGGCTGAAGCTGCAGCTGAGTGGCAAGTTCATTAATTTACTTTGAAAGTCAGCAAAAATGAACTTGTTTATTGACAGACTGGGGAAACTGTTGGTGGCTTTAAGAGATGGGGCCTGCTTGTAGCAGCCTTTGGTTGGCTGTTTTCAGTGCTGTGAGCCTTTTGGGCCTTACAAGGTATTTTATGTGTACCTTTTAAAGGTAAAGCTTTTATGCTGTGAGGTCCTTCAAGGAAGCAATAAATCCCCAACTGAAGAACTAGGGAGTTTGTGTGTTAGAATAGGTTTGCACTTTGGGAGAAGCCACATCTATGCAAAAGCATTAGAATCAGCAAGCATATCCACTGGGTCTATTAATCCCATGTCCTTATTTTGTTTCTTTTTTGCTGTTGTTATTGTTATGCTTCAGGTTGTAGATCTCAATCTGTCTCGTGTCTAAATTTGTCTTGTGTTTTTGGGAAGTGACCTCCACTGCTTCGGTCCGTTTGGACCCAAAGCGACGATGATGGTTCTGGTTTTTGAAAGCTGGGTTGCTCTGGAGATGATCCTCGTCCTGGCTTGTGCCCTGTGCAGGTTACAGAGGTGTTGGGATGAGGTGCCCTGCTTGCTTGCCAAGCCCCTATGTCCTCGTGTTTATAATGGCACCGTGCTGGCAAAACCACCCGATTTGGGCCAGGAGTTTCAGGGCATTTTGTCTAATGCCGGCGTGTCTAAGGAGACACTTCTCACCAGGGTAATTTGGGAGCTGATGTATCTTTAAGTCATTACTGAGAGCAGCGTTTTACATGACTGAACGCATCCAAACAATTCCAAGTATGCAAAAATCTGCCGCCTTGCAGTAGCGATAGTTGTATTTATCTTTAAAGGATGATGAATCTGTTTTCCTCTAGCTGAAAATGTGCGAGTTCTCCCAACGCTGGGAAACTCGCTCCCCAGCTCAGAAACTTTTTGTGCCTTTTTTCCCCTTCTGGGAAACACAAAGCTGTTTAAATAGGTTTGTTTTTAAGGGGCAGCGATAGCGGAGGGTTTCGTGGCGCAGCAGGCCGGGTGGTTCTCCCTAATGGAAGGGCAGGATAAGCTTGCGCAGATAGCGAGGGCAGCGCAGCTTTGTGCAAGCCCAGCCAACTGATAAGAGCGATTAGAGAGATCAATAATGTCACCTCGGTTATAAATGTCACCCCGGGTTAGACCTCAGTGGCCAAAATCACTTTTGTGGCACCCGAGCAGCAGTGCGGGGGAGCTGATGGGGGACAGGGCTATGGTGACAGGGTTCCTGCTGTGACATTGGTGCCACGCACGACATCGGGGCTGGCAGGAGCAGCATCCGCTGAATCCCGAGGCCGTCCTGGTGGGATTTGGCTGCGTGGGCCGTGGGAAGGGCTGGATAGGAGGAACGTCGCACGGCAGGGACACCCCGAAGTCACACAGAGTCAAAAACGCTGCAAGACAAATTCAGGGAGCTAAGATCCATTGAGGACTATTCAACACCGCTTGGCTTGGGAAGAGCTCGGCGTGTGTGTGCCCAGAAAGTGTCCCCAGGAAATACAAGCGTGTGAAAAGCTGCAAACACCATTTCCAACGGGCCAGATGTCCCTGTTGTGTTTAAAGGGTCTGGCAGAGGGTCCTGGCCTCCCAGCGGTGGCTGCTGCCCTGGCCTGGGATGGAGGTTGTCCCAGCGGGGAGGCTGCTTCGGGTGGACCGTGGATGTTGCCCCTTTATGGAAGATTTTTGGGTAAAACTTTCAGAGCGCTCTTGAAATCTAAAGTGAAGAAAATGGGAAGTGATGAAATCCTCTGGGCTGCCTTAAAACTCCTGACCTTTGTCTCCTGGTTCCGCTGTCTGAATTTCAGTGAATTTGGTGCTGTTACATGAGCCTTACGGCTCTGCAGAGCTGCTCTCGATGTGGAGGTGGCCCAGAAAGAGCCTACGTGGCAGCAGGTCTCCCCACCCGACGTCCCGCGTGCTCCCACTCGCTGCAGACGGGAGCATCAGCTTCTTGAAAAGCGGCTTCTACCTCTTTGCGTAAATGTATGTGTCTATAAACTAACCGGGGTGGATTAAATCCAGAGCTCAACATCTGCAAGAGCGGAACAGCAGGGTTGTGGGCTTTAGGGAGCGGGTTCCAGACTGCAGGGAAGGCGTTTCCAAGATCAGACTCCCAAAACGAAGCCCGGGAAGGTCCGTGCTGAGCTCGCACGTGTGTCTCGTCCTGGTGATGGATGCTCTCCAGCGGAAGGAAGCGCAGAGCTGGCCAGGGAGCAGTCTGTCATCCCAGGCCATGTCCGAAGGATGTCGGAAAGGGAGCGGGATGCTCCTCCAGGGGAACTGCTCAGGACTTGGCATTTTAATCCCCGCTGCTTTTTCTCTTCTCCCCACCCCTTACTTGGCCATAATTGCAAGCAAAATACTGTGTACTTGGGCCTAGGCTGCAAATCACTCGTCAGTTCGTGTATTACCTGGACATGATGGGTTACTGAGTCAACACCGGCCCGCTCGCTTTCAGTGCGCTTCAGAAACGGGGGAATTCATCATTCATCAGGAAGAAGCTCTCCTCGACTGTTCCGCATTAGCTGTGACCTGCTGCATGAACATCTGTCGTCCTCGCTGGAGCTAACACCAGTAGTAACATGAACTGAACCAGGTGTGTCCGCATGCTGGCTCCGGCAATTCCCATAGGAATCTCTCCCAGATTCCCGACCCCCTCACAAGGGCGAGATAAATGAGCTGTGAACTGGAGGAAAGATGTTCTCCTTCCCACGCGGTGTCTGCGCGCGGGGACCGGCCCTCGCCATCCTGCCCCGCTCCGAGGGGAGCTCCAAGGGGACGGCTCCGCTTCCTCGGCGCATCCCGGCCATAAGAGCTGGTTGAATTGGCAGCGATTTTGGGTGCATGGTGCATCTCTGGGGACGGAAAGGCTCTGACCCCGAAAGGAGGCCTCCCTTATACTGCATTTATGTCTCGTTGGAAAGTTCCTGATGGGAAGGCTTTGTTGGAAAATGCCCCTCTGCTATAACGGGAGATGCAATGGAGTGTGCTGATTTTTGCATTTTTCTTCTTCCCTTTTTTTTTTTTTTTCCTTTGAAAATAAATTGAAACCTCTTTCTCTCCTCCTGCAGCTGGGAGATGCAGAAACAGCCTGTTTGCCCATACTGGAATGTATCATCATGAGCTTTCTTCCCAAAGCAGCTTTCCATCTGCAAGGGTGCTCGACACTGTATTTTTAATTGTGCCGCAGCAAAGATGAAACCCAACTAATTGCCTGGGCTTTGTTGGAATGGTATGTTTTGACCTCCCAGCAACGACTTATTTTTGTTTGTCTTTTTCATTAACAATAGAGAATCTGGACACGTTTTGCCTTTGTTCTAGCTTGGAGCAGTAGCACATTCCCCACTTGCTGTGGGAATGGAAATTTGGCGTTTTGACCAGCTTCTGTCGTTTCAGAAAATGCCTCCAATGGTATTTAGGGCTCTCAGAAATGCCGTGCAGGCTGCGGCTGCTCGCTGCTTGCTTTACCGTTCCGGTACCGTTCCTGTGCCGTTTGGACCCGTTGTTCCCCGGCCGGAGCAGGGCTCTGCTGCTGCCTTGCCCTGATGGGACCCGGCGAGGGGACAACTGCAATGCAATACACATCCTTTTTTTTTTTTTTTTCTCCCCTCCCTTCCTGTTTTAATCCAAGTGTACTCAGTGTCTGAAGTTTTTATAAGATTATTGGGCTTTGAGCAGGTCTGGAGTTGCCCGAGTCCCGCGGATGCTGGAGACGCTTCCCGCGTGGGGGTTGGCAGCTGCTGCCGCAGGTTTTTTGGCCTTTTAGTGTGTTCCGCAGCCTGCGGCTGCAGGTGGGAGCCAGCACTTGTCATTAGGGTCTGAGGAACTGCCTGATATCGCTGAGCATCCCTGCACATCCGTGCCGGATACCTCCTGCCGGCTGCGCGGCCGCTCGTCCCGCCCCCGTCGACGCCGCTGGTCTCTGGCCAGACAGAAACCGTCGCGAGCTGCTCGAGGTCGTAGCGGAGCTCGGCCTGCAGCGTTTCTCCCTCTCCCCTTGTCCACGTAAATCGTGCGTTAAGGCAAGCGCAGAGAATGGGAAAGAACAGGTTTATCCCAGGATCGCGGCGCCCTTCCCGCGGAGGGCGGACTCGGCCGGGTGCTCCGAGGGCAGCTCAGGTGGTCGCGGCTTGGATTCCTGTTCCTGGCGCTTGTGCCTGTATTCCTGCCTTGGAAAAGACTCGAAGATGTGCTCCAAAGCTTTACCCTTCCCAGGGACGCGTGCCTGCTCCGTCTGCCTATGGATGCTGTTCCCGATGGAGCAGTTTTCCCCCAAAAAACCCCGCTCTGACCCGTTTGGGCAGTTACCTTGCAGGTTTGGCTGATGTTTTTCCTTCTGTTTTGCTTCCCTAAATGCTTTTAGTGTCAGTGTTGTATGACCGAAGGCAGCGGAGGAGGTCGGGCTCCGTGGGCAGAGGTAGGTCTGGAGTCCCCAGTGTCCCTGGTGTCCCACTGTTAACCACGAATCCTTCCCCCAAAATCAGCCCTTGCACGGGTAAACATCAGACATAGGCTTAAGGATGCACCTGAACTGGGCTTGACACTTAATGCTGTTAGCAGATGCTGTAGGTCTTTCTTAGTGGCCTTAATTTATTAAATCAGTCAGCGATATTCTAGGAAAAGTCCTGCTGGAAAAGGGAGCAGAGCAAGCTGGAAGTTTCCAATTTCTGCTGGATCAGGCCCCCAGAGATCAGTGTGAGCTGGTGCACTGGAGGCAGCGCTATTGCAGTGACTCATAAACAGATGTGCCCAATTTACATTGCAGCTTAATACCTTTGTTTAAAAAAAAATGTTTTTTCAAGACAAATGTGTTAAAGCAGATGTTTCCAGTAAAACAAATACTTGTGTGATTTACAAACAACTTCCCACCGCCAGAACTCATTAGGAAAATGTGGAGAAAAGAAGAATAGTTTCTGCATAGCAGCAAAAGAGCAAAATCCCAAAATAGGCACATAGCAAGGAGGTATTTGTGCATGTTGGATGAATCCCATGCACGGATTGGGAAGTAAGTGGTCTGAGAATGATGACAAACCTCAGACATTTGTAGACACCAAAGAGTGCAGATGTCTCTCTCAAAATAATTAACCAGCTCCTATGTAGGAGGATGCAGGGCAACCGGGACCGCTGTGTGGGGTGGCCAGAGGCTCCTAATGTTGCTTCTGACCTCTGGGAATATCCTACAGCACCTTCCCCTGCCCCAGATTTCCAGTGTGCCCAAATTTTCTGCAGTCTCTCGGTTCTGTTTGCAGCAGGTCCTGGTCCCATGGTAGCATGGCCTGTGTCTGGGTTTGGCCTTCCCGGGGCAGCTGGTGGAGCCCCCAGGGATGTGTCCGGAGCGGAGCCTTGGCGGGGGCCTCGCTGGAACCCGTTGGAGGAATCAAAGGCATTTCGGGAAGAGGCAGCCCCCGCCAGGCCCAGTGCTCGTGCTGCCCGTGGTCTCCCCAGCTTTCCCACTGGGTTTTGTGCATCCTTCCCAAAAAACAGGTCTAAAAACCTTCCCACCCAGCGCCGAGGAGCGGCGACGTGCAGGATACCCGGCGCTGCCGCCCCGGGACGGCGCGGGATGCGGGGAGCGGGGCCGCGGGGAGGTGAAACCCTCCCAAAACCACCGCTACTTCAGCAGCTTCAGATTAAAACCGGGTAGAACTGCGTTCCCACAGCCTCCGTCCTGCCGGGCAGATTTCCACCCCAGTATCTAACGCTTTTTCTCAGTGTCTCCATCATTTCCGTGGGTGTTAAACAGGCGGCAGCGCAGAGCGCAGGTAGGTCGCATTCCGGCGCTATCAGCTGGCATTAAATCCCGAGGCTTTTAACCAACTCTTTAACGTCACCTGCTCCCTCCTGAGCTCCCGGGGGCAAGGCTGGACGCTGCGCTGTCCCTCTGTCCTGGCGGGCAGCCCTCGCCACCTAACGAGCAGAAATAAACGAACGTTCTGCAAGTGGAAATGTTTTATTCCGTATGAGGCAGGCAGGATATTTTGAAGGGAGAGAAATGTAAATAGAATGAAACTCTTAAGCGAGATTATTGATAGGAGGGGACTAAAGAGCCTGGGATTCTGTGAAAAGTGCCTCTTTTCATCCCTCTAATAAGTCCATTACTTGCGCTCGGGAATATTTTAAGGTCCTTTTCATGCTGAATCTGGAGTTGAGCATGCTTTGCATTTCAAGCTTTGTCTATGAATCAGTAGAAGCCAAAGTTATTTCTGCTTTAAAATAACAGGAGCAGGGAACAGCTAATCTCTTTTCATTCTGAGTCCTTACATTATTTTACTGGACAGAGTTTGTGTTGGCTACAAAACAGGGCATTCACAAAATCTATGAGAAGGAATTTGGTCTAAGAATGAAGCCTAGATTGCAGTGTGCATAAAGGCTCCTTCTCCTAAGGCCATTAAGAAATTCCAAATCTGAGCTATTTTGAACAGTGGTGTTAAATTAGCCTTGCTAATTTCAGTAATTCAAGCTGATAACTGAGTTTACAAATCTACCCGATGAGGCCTTCCCATAATTACAATCTCAATGTGCTTTTCTGCTAAGGTGAGTTAGCACCAAAGAAAAAATATAAATAAATAAAAGGGAAGAAAATGCTCCTTCTGTTCTGGCTTTTGAGATGAATATCTCTAAAGAACACTTAAATGGCTGTATTGCACCAATAAGACGTTCTCCGTCCTGGGCTGGAAAGTCCATTTTTCCTCTAATGGGTAAGTGGAAGAGCAGTGAAGAGACTAGTTTTTTCACTGCTTCCTTTCTTGTTTTGTAGCTCTTTTTCAGAGGAGCACTCCTGGTGCTTGCAGTTCAGCTTTTAATTACATATTTTGAGGTAATAATTTCCGTTATTGGGGAAAGAAGGGGTCTGATTGTTTTAGCATCTTTGGAGCGAGGGGGGAATCTTTGGTGGGAAGTTCGGATTAGAGGTGGGGGAGCAGCAGTACCCAGCAGGAGCCCCCTCATTCCTCTGGGAAAGCAGGAGATTCCCGGGTTGTGACACACCGGGACACCCATCCAGGGGGAGGGAAAGCTCTGGAGGAGCCTTACGTCTGCAAAGCCGTAAGGCTCAAAAGCATGAAACTAACACAAATTGCGTGCATTATTTAAGAGGTTGTTAATTTTATTAGAACTGACCTGAGCTGATATAAGGGTGAATTTAAGTATTCACATCTGTCCTTACTCGGGCTGCAATGTTTGTAAAAGGTCCCTTTGATCAGCTGGAAGGGTTTTGGTCCTCGTTCTGGGAGCAGCGCTCAAAGTGACCTCGCGCCAGCTCCAAAGCGGCTGAACGAGCCCGGCCTGGGGTCTGGGTCCTGCAGGGAATGCCAATATCGCAGCTGTTTGGGTTCCAGGTAAGAGTGAAAATACGAAACCTCTCGGGAAATAAAAATGCCTGGAAAACAATTGATCTGTAAGCATTGGCTGTGGATCAAAGTATTAACGGATCAAAATAATAACGGCATTGGCACTGAGTGTTTGGGTGTCGTTGACACAAACGATCTGGGGGTTTCTCCAGCTGGTGAACTCGTCGCTGTTGGCACAGCCCTGTGGAACAGCTTGGTTTTTGCGGAACTGCCCTGAATTTAATGCCCGGTGTGCGGGGATCCGAGGGAGCCGTGACGTTGTGGCCCCCGTGCCGGGCTCCTCGTGCAGCAGGACCGCTCGGGTGCCGGGAGAGCGGCGGGAAGGGCGGATGCCTGCGCCAGCCTTGGCACTGCCCGGGCCCGGCTCCTCTTCCCTTTTTGGGAGGGTGGGAGAGCAGGAAAGCTGCGCTGCACTTCTTCATTTCAGGGAATCTTTATCTTTAATCCGCGTAGTCCATTTTATAGAGGATTTTTTATTTTCAAAGGGATTTGCAAACTGGATTACGTAGATCTTTTTTATTTTGATTTTCCACCGCGAATGTGACATTCCCGAGCCTGAGCTGCAAAGTGCCTAAAATAATGCAGGATGGGGGGCATTCCTTGCTGCGGGCCTTGGGTCCTGCTGGGGCTGTCACCTCCCGGTGTCCCCGTGTGCCGCAGGGATCCCTCTGCTGCGCTGGGTGATGCCGCGTGGCCCCACGCATGGAAAAGGGCAGGGAAGGGGCTGGATGCGCCCTGGGCCCCGGCACATGTCTGGGATGACTCCGGCTTTCCGAGCGGAGCTGCTGCCCGCCCTGCTGTGCATTGCCAGCCCACTTTGGTTTTCCCTTTCCTTACAAGCATACGGGAATGACGGGTATCTGGGGACGTACACAAGGTCCTGGCTCCTTTCTGCTCCAAGGGACCTGCTCCGGTTGCCTGCGTGGGGGAAACAATGTCCAGAAGCCAAATCCTGGTGCCTTGGGCCTGGCTCACGTGTGGTTTCCAGTCCTAATGAGTCACAAAGGAAATTGTCAGATGTTCCTGAGCCTGCAGCACGGCCGTGAGGGTTCTGACCAAGCGTGGAGAAATATCCCTCTGCCTTGGGGGCTCCTGTTTGCAGGTGGCTTCTGGAATCCAGGGACCGTTCACGTTCCTTGTAGGACTGCATCTTGACGTGTCTTCCTGGAGAAATGGACATCCTAAATGTGACACTCGGAGCTGGGGATGCTGATGCCAGCAGGCAGGGAGCAAGAGGTGCCTGTCCTGGTGTCCCGGCCATGCTGTAGCTAAGAGATTTTGCTGCGTGTAGCAGGAGCAATTGGAAAATTACTGTGTTGAACCCTTCCCTCTCCTGTGCTCATGGAAAGGACGGGCACGTCCTGACCATCTCCATTTCCATGTCATCAGAGGAAGCATCTCGTTTGGCTCTGCTGTTGCTGGGACCGTTACCTCCCAAGATGAACACCGAGGTGACACAGAGATGAGGACGGAATGAACACCGAGGTGACACAGAGATGAGGACGGAGCGCTCCAAGGGCCCAGGCCATGAAAGGCTGCGCAGAGAGCACAGGCCGTGCAGGGAAACCTGGGCCTGGGACGCCGGCACCTTCTGCAGCGAAGTCCAGCTCCTGGCAAGGGGCATCTGCAGGGAAGTAGCTTGACCTGTATTCCTGCTTCGGGAATCATTTCCCTTCCATTGATTCTCTTCTGTTTCCAGCCGTTCCTTTCTTGTCGTCCCTCTTGACGCCTGCGTTTGCAGATGCTTTTGACTTTCCATTTTTAGCCTGCTGTTTTTCAATTCTTCTCTCCTAGTTCCTTTAGGGAACAGCTCTTTTTTTCTGGACCCTACAGCTGCATATCAGATCAGGGCATGCTGCTCTGTCATCAAAACACAAGGACTCCAGCGCTTCTAATTAATAATGCTAATGAGACTCATTAATTTTTAATGGATTATACCAACACCTTTTGCTAAATGTGTTTTTGTGGCTCTGCTCTGCAAGCAAAGATCAGAAACTCTCTCACTTGTTGCCAAAGGAAGAGTGATTAATGCAATTGCCAATGCCAAATTCTCTTTGGGGTAAGTCTAGAGATCCATGAGTAGCAGAGAGGAATTAATGAGGACTTGTTTTAAAAAAGTAACCGTGGGCCAAAGTCACACATGGCAGACTCCGGACAAGGTGGGATGGAGGTGCAGTCTCCTGAAGTGGGGTAATGGCCTGGCCCCTCTGCCCGTGCCGTGGGAGATGTTGGACTTTTGTGGGTGTTTTGTCCCTTTCCTCCACCAAAGGCTTGAGGACATCCGTGGCCAAGACTCCCCGATGGCTGCGGTGGCACCCGGGGCTCCTTGCGGGCAGCCCGAGGACGGAGCGGGAGCAGGAGCAGGAGCAGCAGCTCCCTCTCCTCTCCGTGCTCCTCCTGCCTCAGCTCCAGCGTTGCCTTTGCCCGTGACCTGGAGCCACGGAATTTACCCTGGCTGCTGCCCTCCCCAAAACCATCCTGGGGAACCGGCCCCGCAGCGGCGCCGCGCTCGCCGTGGTGTCTGCGGTGCCGTGGGCTGCACTGCGGTGCACGCTGCTCCTGGACGTGCGAAGCCAGAGTGAGTCCTGCTTTGCAAATCAGCGATTCCCCAGCCGATGCCCTTGGGTTTCTTCCCTTGGGTTTCTTCCCAGGAAGTTGGTTTTACTGCCGAGCTCTGAGAGGATCCCTTGGCCGCGTTGCTGGTGACGGAGGCACGGTGCAGAGCCGGATTTTTCTCTTTTTTTCCCCCCAAATCCAGATTTC
>NW_010581457.1:70236-96460 GCF_000705375.1 Tinamus guttatus
TGGAGATTATGGAGATAACTTCCTTCTCCCTCTTGCTGAGCAACGCGGCGGGCTCGGGCGAGCGCTCGCGCTTCCCCTCGTGCTCCCTAACGCATCCCATGCGCTCCGGGAGCTGCAAGCGAAGCTTCCCGGCACGGGCAGGTTTCCCTGTTTGTTGCGATTCCTGCCCCTCCACGACTGCTGCTTGGCCTGGTGTCGTCATTCCTTTAATTGCCAAGTGTATTTTAATTAAAAGGGAACTGCTTTGGTGTTGCAACACGCCTTACCTGAAACGAGGCACCAAGGAAAAGCCGTGTTGATCCCACGTGCGGATGGGGATGGGGATTCGGCCGGGGCAGCTCGTGGTGGAGGGTTGGTCGGGGCCGTCGTGGCTGCCCCGCCGGGGTCCCCCGTGGCGCGGGCAGGAGCGGGAAGTGTCTGCGCTTTGGGAATGCTCAGGTGGGAGCAAACACGGACGGGATGTTCCAAACCTGCCTCGACATCCTTGCGGTGACAGGAACGGCTCTCGCGGCCGCTCGGCCGCAGCTGGTGGGAGGTGAAGATCCACAGCCCTTGCACGTTGTCAGCAGCATTGCTGGGAGGGGGCTTCTTATTTCCTTTTTTCTGTCTTTTTTTTTTTTAATGCTCATAGGAAATTGGCCCTGGTAATTGAGTTTCTACAGAACTGCAAAATCCAATCGCCGAGGGTCACGGATGGGTTAGCGGGAATCGCGGGCCGTAGGCTGAACCTCTTGCGGGTTGTTGGGCTCTTCCAGAGCTCGATGGTGTCTCGGGGGTGCAGGAGCAGCTCCCTGGGATCCCCCTGCTGCCATGGCCTGGTTTTTGGGAAGCTCTGCCCTGCACCAACGGCCCTGCAAAGGGGCACCGTTGATCGGGCGATTTGGGTGCTCATGTTTAATACTCAACAATGTCCTCCTGCTTGGGAACAACGTCCGGGGCCCTGCTCCCTCCAGGGGAGATGGGGCAGATGGTCCCTTGCTCTAGGGGCTGAGAGGGAGATGGTTCCTCCAGGGGAGATGGTTCCCCCAGGGGCAGCAGGAGATGGTTGCAGAGATGGCCAGGGAGCAGAAGACCGGTATGGAGGGCATCACAAGGACAGACTTTTAAAAATGCCATAAAGACCGAACTCTGAGGGATGACCTGCTGCTTGGTGCCGCTTGAGACAGGCAGCAGTGTCCTCCTGCCTCTGGAATTGCTGTCCAAAACCTCCAACTTTAGGAAATTACAAGTTGGAACTTGCTAGCACAGGCAGTTTGGTGTAAAAGCTCTGTGCTGCTGGCTATGATGACAGGCAACGATAAATTGCTGCTGGACGGTGATATGGGTTCCAGTAATGCTGTCTTCTTAAAAAAAGATTACATGGGTTTTAATGCAAACTTTTAACTTCTTTATGCTGTCCTTTATGGGCTCTCTTTTTCTTTTAAAGACCTGAGTCTGTTTGGATTCAGCATTCTTGCAGTATAAGGGCCGTGCCAGGGTTTTACTGGGCTGAAGTGCAGTTTTTGCTTCTCCGAAAAACACAAGGATCTTGTTTGAGTGTCTTTATAGCCAATTGGCTGGAAGTAGTCTTTTTACTACGGAGCTCTTTTTTCTTTTCTTCTTCTTTTTTTTTTCCCCTCCTTTTTTTTAAAGTAACTTTGCTCTGTGGAAGATTAAGGAGTGAGCAGACCTGCTCAGCTCCAGTGGGTGCTTTTAGAAAGAAATCCATTAGGAATAGGGTGAGACTTCCCATTTGCAGCAGTAGGAGTGGGGGGAAATACCTGGGAAGCCTCTGCATCTCCTTGGCCTGGTCCTGTGCAAGAGGATGGGGCATTTATGTGACCAAGGAAAGCAAAGCGATTATAAGCCTGATGGAAAGTAGCTGCAAAGAAGCTACCCCGCTATTTAAGCTGGGCTGGGATAAAAGATGGGCTCTGATGGCTGCTGTGTAGTGATTGTGGGAGTTAGGAGCAGCGTGATTTCCTTGCTGTCTGCCTGCTTGTGGGTTTTAAAGTGCAGTGACTATCGATTTTTGGAGGGTTATAGGATGCCCTTGGTGGGAGCAGAGTTTGCCCCATGCAGGGTTGCAGCAGCGACGGGAGCACCCAAATAACCCGGCCACGTTGGGCCGCCGGTGTTTGGTCTGAAGCAAAACAAACAGCGGCTCCTGATTTTTTGGCTTGGTTCAGATGCAGGGGCAAAGGTGCCATTGGCACTTGTGCTTTGCTGCTTCTGGGTAATGGGGGAAATGGCTTTGATAGTTGGATAGTGTCTGCTAATAATGCAGTGCTGTTTACATAATAATTGTGGTTAGCTTTCATTAGCGCTCGTAATGAGCTGCTTGGTTTTTAGCACACTCGTTCCCTGGTGGAGTTTTGCACACTCCTCCCTTGACCTCCCTTCCCGGCTCAAAACCTGAAAGCTTCGACCATCAAGTTGCAAGACCGAGGAAGGTCTGCATCATCTGAACAGCTTCTGGAGGGTGCAGGTTGTGCTTTGGAGCCCGCCAGCTTGACACGGAGCAGCTTTTCCAGCTGATTTGCAGGTTTTCTCAGCAGAGGTCTTGGTCTTGCACCAAAACGCCCTTGGTTTGAGCTGTCATCAAGGAAGGAAGTTACTGGTGGGTCCAGTGTCCTGGAGCCAGCGGCGGGAGCAGCGGTGCTAGAAACAGCAGCACTGGAGGGCAGAGCCCTGTGCAGGTCTTCTATTAAATAAATAATGTCCCTTGAAGGAAAATACATTAGCTTGAGTGGTACCATTATTATTATTTATTTATTTATTTATTTATTTTTAGCCTGATAGCTGGTGCTGGCCCCCACCCCGGTGCCTGTGCAGAGCGGGATGAAACCCCAGCAGTTCTGCGAGGCTGAGGGAAATGGCTTTTTCTTCAGAAATGTGCTTGGATGGATTTGTTGAGAAGCTTTTGTTTGTCTGTTCTCCTTCTTCCTCCCTTCTCTTTCCTCCATCCGTTCAGTTCTGCCCCATCCTCTCCCTGGTGCCGCTTCTCCGTGGCCGCTCTCTGGATGCTGCCGCATGGGCCATGGAGATGCCCCCGGTCCCCCGCGGCCGGGCAACATTAATGGAAGTTGGCAGAACAGAGCTCCCTGCTTTATTAAAGGCTCTCCTATAATATAAGGAGGACTTTGTCACGACACCCGGGCGGCCCCCGAGAACAGCCAGCCTTTTCAGGGCTTTTCGACAGCCTCGCAGCCGTTCCTGGGAATATTCCCAGCACGGCGCTGCTCCAAACCGGTGCTCCATCTGCTTTTAAAACATAGCGTGCCCACGGGCGGGAATGGTCGGCGGGCCGGGAACTGCAGAAACGGAGTTGCAGTTTTCCTGCAAACTCCGCAGGAAACGCCGGGATCGCCATGGAGGGCGAGGGTTAATTTCTGGATGCCCAAATCCATGCAGAAGGTTAAACGACGCTTCCGCCTTGTTGATGAATTATGGCTTTAAAATATTTGCATTCTTTCCTGAAAGATTTAGGAATAATTATATAGCACTCAGGGGCAAGGCTTTGCCAGATAAACTTAACAACTCTATAATTTGTACTCGAGGCAGGGTTTCCTGTAAATGATAGCTTTGTTTAATTTTACAATACTGCTTCCAAATGTTTGCTGCTTATGGATTGCCAGCTAAACTGGACTTGTGAAGCTGGAAGGGCATTTATTTGTTTGTTCCTGCAGATAGCAAAAGCTGCGGAATTGGGCCCAAACTAGCTGTCTTGTTGAGAGCTCCTGGGTATCCTCTCCCATGCAGGTTTGTTGAGGCGAGAGCAGTTTTCCCACCTAATGTCCAAAATCCCTGAGCTGCTCTAGGAGCTCCTCCTGCCCCACGTTTTTCTCCCGCGTTTCAACGCACATACTTTATTTCCATTACTCAAAGCTGGAGTCATGCGTAGCTG
The DNA here is from genome assembly GCF_000705375.1 of Tinamus guttatus. The sequence continues at coordinate 74,123 of NW_010581457.1, forward strand.
CAGCCAAAGACACTTCAGCAGCTCTAGGGATAACAAGATAGCTGACAGACTGGAATGCGGATTTATCAGGGGTAAAAACTGGCAAAATTCCTCATTTCTGATTCCCCTTCTTAAATAGGCCCTTCATGCTTCTGCCGCTTGAGTCCCCAGCGAGTTTTAACCCTTTGTGCTCCCCTGGAGAACCCGGGAGCTGCTCGGGCATCCTCTGTGATTGCACTGCTCCATCTCGGGGCTTTTTTGTAACCGTGAATCTTTTCCAGAAATGTGTTCAATGGGTTTTTATTTTTTAAGCATGGACCTTTGCACCAGATGTGTGGGTGAATGACCACAAAATGTAAATTTTACTGTATGTGGCCTTTGGACAAGCAGTTTGAAAGACTACCGGGCAGTTAACATAGGAGGTCTGTGCCATGAAATCTGCTTTCTTGGGATTCGGTTCATGTTAATGTCTTTTGGAGGAAGTCGTTTTAGTCACCTCTGTTATGTTCTGACGCAGACCTACATTTGCTGTGCTTCTGTTGGGACCTGGAAATGGGTGCGGTGCTATGAAAAATGGGTCATCTTTGACACTCTGGTCATATATTTTAATATAATACGTATATTCTGATATCCTGATCCACTGAGCCATTTTGTTTGGGGAAGCAAGATGTAACCCAAGAACCAGATGTGAGAGTTAAATAAAATGCTGCAGTGGAGGGAGCTGGGTACAGAAGACAGGTCAAGCTGGTTAGTTCAAGAGCTAAAAGTTAAATTTTAACTGTGGAGAATTTTCGAGGTCTCAGCGCAGCGAGACCTGGGTGCAGGGTCCAATCTGCCGTCCCATTTTAAGGGTGGGTCGGTCTATTTGGAGCTGGTGGTTATTTCTGCGGTCGCGCTTCTCGACTGAAGGAGAGGAATGAGGAGAATTTCACTTTTCCTTCAAGGAGGAAAGGGATTGCAAAACACGTTGTTTTGGAAAAAAAAAGTCATTGTTTGAAAATAGCACGAGCCCGATGCAGGGCTGGGGTCCAGCCCGTGGTCCTGGCCGTGACCGTCCTCCCTGCTGCGGGGACCTCTCTCCCCTCCTTTCTTTTTTTAGCTGCAAACTTTTTATAGACTGTTTTTTGCTGCAGGAGAGGGGCTGTACAACGGAGCGCTGCCCGTGCAGGGATGTCCCGGCTGCTAAATGCATCAGGTGGCTCACGTGGGTGCCTTGAACTGTCCCCGGATGTCATGTTGGTGGCGTGGCACTGCCCCTCTGCCCAGTGTCCCCTTGCTGCTGCCGCCGTGGCGTTGCTCCCCAATGTACCCTGCAGCCCGGGCGGGAGTGACAAAGTCCTGGCTGGTGTTGAGCAGCATCCCGGCCTCTGCTGCAAGAACCAGGCGGTTTTTCCAGGAAACCCGTGTCCACTGACCCAGTACTGGGTAGGGGGGCCAAGAGGAGCCCCGTGCCCGGGTGGCTCCGTGGGGACCGCGCGGTCGGTGCCCTTGGTCCTCGGCTCTCTGGCCCGGTCTGGAAGGACTTTGCTCGAGCAAACTGTGGTGGCGCGGGAGCTGGCTGGCAAATTGCTGAAGAGATTTGGAGATTTATCTATGCCAGGGAGAGCGGGAGGAGGAGGGCTCCTCCGGGCACATAGTGACAGGTCTCACAGATGAGCAGAGCCACCCGCTGCGGCCTCGTGGGGGAGGAAGGGGACGAGGCGGAGGAATTTTTAATTTAGTGATATCCTTATCGAGGGCTTCTCTTCCCCTCACTTCCCTCCTCGTTCTCGCCTCTTCCACGGTAGATTAAGCTTCTCTGTCCTGCCTTTTCCGCAAACACCGGCAACCCTCTGGCCTGAGGGAATATATTGGGAGTCTGTTCCAGGGCAAGGCTGACATAGGCTGCATTATGCTGGTTGAGCACAGTGCAGGGCTTGTGCGGAGGCTGCATCGCTCGCAGAGCAGATGCCCGGCCCGCTGGAGGAGTTGTGATGGTGGCAGGACCACGCGGGGGCTCCAAATAACTTCCCCCCTCGCTTTTATTTTTTCTTCCAGGTAAAAATTTTATTTGCAAACTCTGCTGCTCTCTGAGCTCTGAGGTGATTTATTCGAGGGGAGATGAAGCCCCCCAAGGAACAAGATGGGAAGGGAGCTGCCTCTGAAGTGCCTTGTCCTCAGGGGACTGGGAAAGAGGGTAGTTGCTCCAGGGGAGGGATGGAGGGAGTCCCGCTTGCCCTCATGTCCTGGGGCTGCTGCTCCACATAAGTATCTGTTCCCCCCAAAATAATGAGTTTCCTGAGGGTGTCAAGGCATTTTCGGCAGGCAGCAGGAGCTCTCCTGCGGCGGAGGCTCCGCTCACGGGATGGTTTCTGTGCTTCCCGGCTCGGAGCCCTGCACAACGGCCCAATTCCAGGGCATTTCAAAGGGCTCGGGAATGTCGCACCTTGGGCGTTTTGGCGCTCCGGGTGCTAGACCTCCCCTCCCCGATGGCAGTGCCTGTTTGCCTTTCTCCCGGCGACGCTCTGGGCTCAGCCCTGCGCGTTTTTTGGAGGTTTGTCATATTTACACTAGCAGTTCTCAAAGTTCAGCTGAAAAGCAGCTTTTCTTCCAGGAAAAAGCCAGGAACCACTAATGTGTGAGCTTTGTGTATAAAGTTGCCTTTCTTTGCTTATAAACAGTGGCCCTGGGATGGATGTGCGGGAGGACCTGTTTAGATTTCGGCCTGACCCACCTCCTCATTCCAGGGCCATCTTTCCCTTTGAGCAAGCCGCTCTGCCCCAGGTTTCCCCACCATGTGTGGGGCCAGTTTTAAACCCTTAGAAACTGGCAAACCATGTCCAATAGTGGTGTCCTGCTCCAGGCAGCAGCGTCTGGTGCTTTTTTTTTTTTTTTTTTCTCCTGAATATTATATGCATGAGTTGGTCATTAACTTCCCTTGGGCCTTTCCTGCTTTGACCTCCTGAGGTTTATTGAGGGTAAACAGAAGGAGTTTGGAAGTCACTGCGTGTGTGGATGTTGGATGGCTCTGGGGTGAGGGTATCCCCGGCTTTGGCAGGGTGTGGAAATGGCACGTTCTCCTCTATGAAGTTGACTTGGGTGCTTCTTGTGTTCCTGGTCTCGGTGCAGGCCCTGTCCAGGCAGCAGGAACATGAGCAACATCTGAGTCGTCCTTCCTGGGCTGATCACACTGTCCCAAGCCAGTTTTGTTACCAGGACCTGAGAACCATGGAGTACATCCCTGGGGTCCCGATTGTTAAATCTGACCTGGTGAAGGACACGTGTGTGCACACGGTGGTGGAAGAGGCGGTGTAAAGACACAGTTCTGCTTGCCATCGCTTCCCAACTCCCTCTTTGGGCTGTTTTTCCCAAGCTGGGCTTTTGTCAGATTTAAGTCAGCTAATTATTTTCTGAAGCCCCCTTGGTGCCTCTGCCAGGTCTAGCTGAAGTTGGGAAGCTGCTTCTGAAGTCACAAGAGGAGGGAATATATGGGGTAAGGAGAGACCTTCCGTGTGGTCGCGGTGCTGCTGGTAGAGCAAGGGGAGCTCAACCTGCTTTGAGAGCAGGGTTGAACAACAGGAGGTGCCTGGTCAAAATATTGGGTCCAAAGCTTGGATGAGCGCTAGGTCTTGCTTTGGATAAGCTCTGGGTCTTGCTTTGTGTGAGACCAGGCACCAGACCAAATGCTTTGCAGTCTCTTTGGCTACCAAGAGTGTGTTTCTGTGCCTATGAAAGTCAGGATTCCACTTGTAACCAGAATATCTCTTATGCCTGGCCTGGGACATGGTGTTGGACTGAATTTTGTTTTTAAGCAAATAAAACTTTGGTTGTTTTTTGGGCAGAGACCCCTCTGGTTCCCCCGGTGTCCAGTGGCTGCTGGAGATCTGCTGTCCACAAAGTGCCTGTTAAAGGCTCCACAGCAGCTGAGCGGTCTTGCAAAGTGTGGATGCAAAATAAGTTTAGAAGATCTGGCCTTTTTTGTACATCTTTTCCCTGAGTCTTCTAACCTGCTGTAAGTTTGGAAGTTCTCAAGTTCTCACTTGAACTCTGACTCTGCACATCAAGCTATGGAGGAAGTGGAAAGGGTTATTAATTTTTTTATTATATTTTTCCAAAGATAGATACGGTTGTGGAGTAGTATTGACACGTGGAAGTGTTTGTGGGTGCTCGTGACAAATGGCACAGAGCAGACTGGCTGCTTCGCGATCATTGTGTGTCGGTTCCTTGGTTTGAACATCTTTACAAATCCCAGTTGTAACAAAGCACATTGTAAAAATGGATACATATTTCTTCGGTTTAAAAAGAAGGAAAAAAACCCCAAACCCAAACATACACAATCTAGTAAAAGTTTTGTGCATATGTGAAACAAAGGCATCAGCATTTGCTTGTCAGAGCTAATAAAGTTTGCTTGGATCTTAATTTTTCTGCTTGATTTCACAAAGTAATTGAAACTTCCTTTTTGCTGCAAGACCCCTCTTTTTTTTTTTTTTTTTTCCTTTTTCTTTTTTTCTTTAAAGAACTTGTCTTAAAAGAACATCTTTTGGTCAGTGAGTTCAGGGAATTCTGCTCAGGAGGCAGGCGCAGTTCAAGCCTGCCGAGCGAGTGGTCAGTCAAAGCTTCCAGGACAAATTACTCGCGTCTGCAAGTCATTTCTGCAAGCTGAAAAACCCCTTGACCAAATAAACCTTGAACTAGAGGTTTTATGGGAGCTTTTGAGCATGTAAGTGAAGCTTTTGTAATCACAGTGATCTGATACTTTTTTAAAGAGTGTTCCTGTAAAGAAAATAGTAGCTCTGCTCGAAGTGATAAACCCACATCTGGTGAACTGTGTTTGCTACCTGGGCAAGAGGCAAACGAGTCCCCTCCGGTCATGCCGGAGGGGCTCTGACCCCAGGGCCGTTTTTCGGGACCGTCCTCGAGGGGGTTTTTGCAAGTGGTTCCCGTGTCGTGTCCTTCGCCTCCCTGTAAGCCGCGGAGTTTGGGAGGTTGGAGAGGAGGGGCCGCATAATGGGAAGCAAACAAACAGTGAAGCCGAAAAAAGCAACATAAAACAGCAAGCCCAAACCCGCAAATAGAAAACAGATCCTCCAGATTGATTAGCTCAAACTTGTTTATTTGAAGTACCAAAAGTTAGCATCATCGCTCTTTTGGGGTGTCTCTCAGCGCTGGCAATATGTTAACCATGTGTTTTTAAATACTCTTGGTTTTAAGGAAAGATTATTTGGGGAGGGTGGTGGTTTTTATTGCTTAAAGCAATTCCAGCTTTAAGCTGGAGGGAGCGTGGCCAACTGCAAAGAGGAGGTTGCAGCCTGGACATGCAGGTGCTGCTCTTGCAAGGATCGTGCTCTGCAAAACTCGGGTTTCGTGGAGGGTTTTCTTTGGGTGTGTTAGAGTATCGAGTGTTTCTTGTAACTGCTAAGACCTGTTACTGTTAGCTTTTTTTCCCTCTACTTTGCTGGAGGTGAGTTTAAGAATAATGATGCACTTACAAGCTTTAAGATTGAGTGGAGACCTGAAGGGAGTTGTGATAAGGCCTCCTCACTTTTGATTTTAAGGATGTTTTGGACTGGAAGATGCTCCTTGCCTTCCAGTAATGAGTCAGTGGGGTAGCCGTAAAGCTTTTAGCTGTAAAGTTCTTCAGATTTGGGTGAAACCCTGGCATATTCCCAGAATTATCATTTCACCTACTGACTGTTGACCCTTAGTAAGTCAGATGAGTTTAAATGCATTGATTGTGCTTGAGATTCCTAAGCTGAAGCTTTTTGTGTGATATTTGCATTTTAAGAGGGTTTTCCTGGGAAAAGCAGCCGTTTCTCACCCTTGCTGCCTTTCCTGCTCCGACGCCACCTCTTTGTGCAGCGCCGTTGGAGGCGGCGAAGCCTCCCCCAGCCCAGGGCTCGAGTTCTCTTTGCTCAGGCACGTGTTTATCTTTAAGTAAAGGCTTGGGTAAACTTCCAAAATAAATGAATGCCATTAATTGAACTCAGCTTTCCTTTGGAGGAGGCTTTCTGGAGTGACACAAACACTATAAATACGGAAGCAGCTCAACTTTGGGTCGGAGTTTTCGTAACTGTCTCCCAAACCCGTGTCGGGCAGTGTTTCCTCCAAGCGAATCCTCATTCCCCTTCCCCTCGAGCTTGTGCTCTTGGTTCAGGTCTGATTTTCTGGTTAATAACTAACGGGTGTGGGTAGATGGGGCCGGGAGCATCGCGGCCCCGGGGCCCTGTGCGGCTGCAGCGGGAATGGGGGTCGGGAGCCGGGAATGGGGGTCGGGAGCCGGGAGGCTCCGCAGGGTCACGGCCCTCGGGCAGGAGCCGCCGCCTCCACGGCCCCCACCGGATCGCCCGGAGGAATGCGGTAACAGGATTTAAAGGCAACATACAGAACCAACAGGGATTAAGGCTAATTGTTTGCCCCGATTCTGCAAGGAACGGCAGGATGTGGCTATGGGGGAAATAGCTCCTTTTTCTTTTCTTTTTCTTTTTTTTTTTCCCCAAAAAGTAAAATCCAGCCTTTATGTGCTCCGTACTGCGCAGGCTTGGGTGGTTCCATGTGAAAAATGGAAAATAGTGAGTTGAAAGAGATTTAAAAAAAAAAAAAAAGTTATTTTGAGTTCCTCCCTAAAGGCTTCAAGCCCGTTGAAGTGAGTGCTGTAAGCTAACGGTGCTCGGTTCTTGCTGGCGTTGCAGAACTGCCACTTTGTGCAGTAAAACGATGTCCCTCCGCTGGCAAGCGCTCCCTGTGTCACCCCAGTTAGTAGTGACAGGAGCCCTTTTGCAGGAGGCCTCGCTGTGCTGCTGGTTTTGCTTTGAACAAGTTGTGGTGATGGCGCTTGTCTTCTCCTGAAGCTCGGGCTGGTGTCGTGCAGAAAGACCACAGGTTGTTCTTGGCTTAAATAAGGTGGGGTTTGAGGAGCAGAGGCGCTTGGAGCTCATAGCTGGTGAGCTGGAGTGTTGTGGAACCTTGATTAGAGTAAAATGTGCAGCAAGTGGGACCTGGGGGAGATGGGCGAGAGTGTCAGCTGGTTTTATTCCTGTGCTCTTTGGAGGGCTTGTTCCTGCTTTGGAAGTTCAGCCTGGGCCAGGTGGAAGGACAGAGGGACAAGGTGCTTCAGTGCACCAGGAGCTGGAGGAGGATGGCAGGATCCTCCTCCTGGCTGATGAAGTCTAGGTGAGGTGGGGACAGGGCGCAGGACACAGCTCTGAAGGGTCAGGTTTGAATGCAGGGCGAAAATTGATCTCTTCTCCATCAGGACTGAAAAGAAAATTGCACCCAGTTGTTCCCAATTAAACGCCGACCTTGGCCACTACTTGGGCCAAGCTCCCACCCCTGGAGAAGGGCAGATGGAGATGTCCATGGGCTGAGCCCGCTCCGGTCCTGGGAGCGTTTGCAGGATGGTGCGGGGAGGCACCATCCCCTCCGTGGCTGCTGATGGGGGACAAGCTTGAGTGCCCCTTCCCTGCAGAAATCCCCCTTCCAACTGACAGCCCAATTAGCGGCCGGTTTTTAATCCTTCCCGTGCTGGGAGAAGGCAATTAGGGGTTGCGGGCCGCTCACGCTCCGGGTTACGAGGGGATGTTCATGTTTGGGGATTGCAGCTGGAGGTGGGCAACGTGCCCGAGTGAGATCTGCCTTTCTTGGCCCCTTGATTTGAACCACTGCTCCTCAGAAGACCTTTTGCATCTTGGAAGATCTCTGAGGGCTGAGGCAGGGTGAGGTGTGTGATCTCCTGGCACGAGTGCCCTGACAGATAGAGCTGGGCTTTGCCACACTTGGAGCTTTTGCATCTCTTTGTTTCTATTTTCAGTTAGGAGAAGTCGCAACTCTTGCCCCGAGCAGCTGCAAGTGAGGGATGCTCCTACAGTCAAGGAGGTTACCTCTGGGCACAGCGTTTTCCTTGCTTTTCCCTTCTCCTCTCACAGGGAAGGGGTGAATTGGGGGAATCATGGGCTGTGCAGAGCAGCTGCCGTCAGAGCCAGGCCTGCAGCGAGCCCTTCCTCATCCTCCCGGGTGAGAGGGATGGAGAACGTCACCGTGGATGGAGAACATTGCCTGGCTGCTCTCCAGATATTCGCATATTTGTACCTTATCCTTAAATGCCGTTGTTTGCAGTCTACAATTCCTTTAATTTTATTTTAAGCTGAAAACAGGAAATTGTGGCTCAATTTCATGAGCTTTGTTGCTTATTTAAGGAATTAAAAACATATTTTTTGTTGTTTGTTTTTGCTTGGGTCATAGCTGCCAATTTAAATGGTGCTGTTATTATTTTTATTCTTGTCAGTGCGTTTTAACACATGGAAATACTATCCCCCATTTCATGAGATGCCCGTTTGCCTGCTTTGCTTCTGCAAGTGGGAAAACTTCGGTGCATTCAAGTCCCCAGGCAGCTGGTGACATCAAATGGTAGCCAGAAAACTCATTTGGAGGTGTTTATCACACGGGCATGGAGTTTATATGGTTGTGCAGCCCTTAGCCAGGGAGTTCTTCATCAATAAGAGTGGCTTCATAAAGCCATGATCACCGGGTAAGAGAGGGGTGGCTTTTTTTAAAAAATCAATCTTTTCCTCCCTTTTTAATGAAGCCTGACCACCAGGCTGCCCTCTGCACGAAAGCCACAAGGCTGCAGGACCACGAGACGTGGCTGAGGCCAGGAAAGCCTTGACTTGCCAGCCCATGGCTAGTCCTCTGGCACGGATAGGTGAGGTCGGGTGCATTTCACAGGCAACCGCTGTGCGATCCTGATATCCGTGTGAATGCATCCACGCTAGAACCATTTATGTTTATTTAAAATATATATATTGCTGGTGTTTTATGCTTGTTTTCCTTCCCTGACCCTGTGCGATACCTTTCTGAGCAGGCCAGGTCGCAGGAACGGTGTGGAGGGGAGGTCTAGGGTGGAAAAATGCTCTAGTTCCAACGACTGTGTTTGTAGCAAAATCCATTTTGGTTAAAGCTCTCTTTTTTGGTGGGGGCGGGGGGGAATATCCTGAAGATTTATGAGGAGGAAAAAACCAATCTGTTTTTTGGCTCTGTTTACTTTTTTTCATGGTGAATTTGAGGGGAAAAATTGAGAAGCCCCACAAAGAAAGTAACTGTGGCTCAGCCAGCTCTTCTCTCTTTATTATTCCTTCTACCTGGGGCCTTAGTATTTGCTGTTCCCAGTGGATTTTTTTCTTTAATTACATACAATTATACCTATTATTGTTTTGTGTTGCTTTTATAAAATCTCCTAGACAAATGACATTTCTTTTGCATTGTGAAGTGCAATCGCTGACTGTAAGTTTTCTTTAATAGATTTTTGTCTTGACGATTTTATTTTTGTTCTCCATGTGCCCAGAATTATTGACTCAAAGCCTCTGCCTTCGAGTGGTTTCAGGGACTGATGGAGGATGGCCTGGGCCCTCTGCCTCCCTCCACTGCCCTGGAGATGGGTCTCTGGGTGCTTGGGGCTGCCCTTCTGCTCACAGTGGAACTAAGAGAAGGGAAAAAAACAGAGAGGAGAAAAAAAAAAAAAAGATAATTTTCGGCAAAATTGTCCATTCTGTAACGCTTGGGCCAGGTACGCAGAGACGTGCACTGCAAAAGCTGTTGCATGCCTGAAGAGCTTAGTGGTGACGAAAAGGATTTGTGATTCCTAAGATCTCACTTGGTGCATAGAGGGGTTTTCTTGGGTTTGCTTTTTAGTAAGTTAATAAATAAATAAACACTTGGTTTCACTGAAGGTCCTTGACCTAGCTAGGACCAAGGAGAATCCTCTGGATAACCAGATCTATTTTACTATCTGGCCTTGCAGCACATGCAGTGGGTTTAATTATGTCGTCTTTTTTGTTTTTGTTTTTCTTTTCTTCTCCCTAGCTTTATTTGTCTTATCCAGGTCTTTGCACGGTTTCTCCGTCTTTTGATGTTGGTGCAAATGTTATCTTCATCTACCTGGCTTGTGCTTTGTGTGCCACTAATTAAGCCAATATCCCATGTGCTGGAAGGAAGGAGAGTTCCTTCACAGCAGAGTTTTCCAAGGTTTAAAACCTCATGGAATTCAGGCTACCTTATCGGAGAGGAAGTTGTTGCCTCGTGCCTTGGTTTGGATGATGCATCCGAACCTGTTTTGCTCTTGCTCTTTCCTTCCAGCTTTTAGATCCGCTGCCAGTGGAGGTTGGCATTGGGGAAGAATCCAGTGGGAAGGGGCCTTGATTAACTGGGATGTTCCTGGCTGCATCCACCGTTCTGGAGCAGCAGGCTGAGCTGGGAACGTGTCACGAGGTTCAGCTGGTCTCCCCTGCCTCCAGGGCTGTCCCCAAACCGCTCGTGGTGACCTCAGTGGCAGCATTTGCCCAGATGTGGTCATGCACAGATATGTCTCTTGGTGGGTCTGTGTCACCAGGCTAGAAGACAAGCCCTGTGGTGGTACTTTGGGCTGGAATAGTGGAAGGCAAGGCTGTCTTTGTCCTAAGTTGCTCTTTCCAGAGTAGAAAAAAATAATAGAAGAATTCTAATGTGCATTTGGCTTAATGTGCACACATGGATATAAATCTCTCTTGTTCTCTTCGGTCCCCAACTCTCTTGGCAGTAAATTTATGAACCCAAAGCTGTCAGCAAAGCAAAATGGAAAAATAAAAGCCAGACAGACCTAGGTTGTGTACAATATTTTAAGTAACTGTAGGTGCTCACTATGGAAATAATTAGGATTATTTGTTGTGTGGAAGGGCGGAATGCTGCGGAGGTATTGTGCGCTCCGCAGCTCCCCGGCCTGCAAGATGGATTAGCAGCTGAGTTAACAGATGCAGTAAAGCTTGACTGAAAATAGTTCACTGTTGTTAAGCGTAGGTGAAAGGGCTTTGGTTTGGGTATCAAAGAGTGTATTTGACTGCTTGACAGGTTTGCAAAAAATTGTTTCAATATTATAAACTTTCTCTGGGAGCCTGGGGATTTTTTTGTGCCATTAGAGTAATGGGCAAAAAAATCCCAAAACGTGCAGTGATTAATAACCCAAGTGGAAGTACAGGGGGGAAACAAGTGGCTTTAATATTAATAAGGCAAATAAAGCATTTATATAAAATGGAAATGGAAAATGATGGAAAACGATGTGTACTTTGTGTCCAGTTGTGCAAAGCGGAGGGAAGAAGCTGTGCACGGAAGAACTTCTCCCTGGAAATGCGCGGACTGCGCTGGAAGCTGGGATCCAGGCTGGGAATGGTGCTTAGTGCTGGGGGCACCCAGGGAGACGTGGCTGCTAATGTCCCAGCTGGGATCGAGTCACTCTTTCTTGCGGCGTGAGAGGCCACGGCACAACTGACTTATAAAAGGAAAACTTGGATAAGAGATGTCCACTAGTGACTTGCATTTTGTTGCTCTTTCTGTGCAAAAGGAGCCCTCTCCAGCAGTGTGTGTGTGAGAGGAACTCGGAGAAGGCAGCAGGGGCACTTTGGGTGTGCACCCCAGAGCAGAGCTGGGGTTTCCTCCGTTTGCTCCTTGCAACCCAGTGTCATCTCCCCTGCAAAATGTGGGTATGCCAGGATGCAGTCTGGGCTTCCCAGGGCCCTTCTTGAGCTGGGCCTGCTCAGTTTATCTCGCAGCAAAGAGAAGGTGCTGCAGAACGGTATCCTCTCTTTGCAGGGCTCCGTCTCGGGTACCGTTCGAGCGGCCAGGCTGGGTGCACGGTTGGGTTGCTCACAGGCTTGCGCTGCTCTTGGTGCTCCCGCCGCCTCGTTAGCGCTCGCAGGGCCCGCGCAGCCGCGCGCGGGGGGACACGGGGGTTTCTTGCTGTCTTTGTTGGGGGTTTCGCAAAGCCTCAGTAGCCCGTCAATTATAGATGATGGGTGGAAGCCTAATATTCTGTGATAATTAGAACGCAAGTCTAGTGTGAAATTGGATTAGAGTCCGGTGTTACAGCCCAGGATTCCTTTTGTAGTTGATTTAGAGGAAGTCATAAAGCTCTTTTAAAGATGACACAAGGTGATGGGGGTTAAAGGAAAGGGTTAGAGCGTTTGAGTCTGAAATGATGTGCTGGTCCTGGGGCAATGTTTGTCTCCACGTGCTTCAACGGCCCTTCCTTCTGCAGGCCGCCTCCTGGTATTGGATAAAAAGGCCAACGGGAACATCTCAGACCTGCTTTTGGGCTGCTCACTGAGCTCCACTGAGAGACTAGACTGGGTACAATAGTGTTTTAGTGAATAGCAAACCAGCTCTCCTCCAACCAACCTTTTCCTGAGAGCTTAGACAGTTTTGCGGCCTGATTTGCTTAAAGTATGAACTTGGCCAAGTCAATGAGAATCTGTCCGGGATGGCATGTGAGACTGGAAATCCAGAAACAACATTTCAAAAAAGTCTTGGAAGTTGCTTGGTGAAAGGAGCTGCTTTTTGAGATAATGGAGCCCCTGAATTTGCACTGCACACTTATTCATTTGATGAAACATGTTTTCCAACACATTGCAAAACAGGTACTTGATGTGGAAAACAACTGAACTGTGTGTTCCTGGAGTCTGCTAAATGTGAGATTTCTGTAGTGCTCTAAACCGTAAGTTTGCAAGGTTACTTTTCCGAGTACACTTCATTAAATGTGCAAATGGTAACATCATGTCCTGTTGCATTTCCATATTTGAATCCCCACCTCTGTTTCAAAGAAGCATACTGTTAACCAGCCAAGGAGCAAGCTTCCTTTCTAACTTTGTTCTGACATTTCTTTCTATGTATTTAAAGGTAGTATAAAATAGAAAGTCTTGCTGTGACAGCACATGGGAATGATCTGCTGCGAGTCCATGTGGAGTTGCAGCTATGGTGTGCATATGCAGTAGATACTTCAAGTAGTTCTCTCTTACTTTAAGCTCTTTTTGCCATGCAATTCCTGAAGTGATGATTGCAAACCCTGCCAAACCATTCAATAGAAAAGTATGACTTGAAAGGAAGCTGTGGCAGAGTTATATTTTGCTGTGCTCACATGGTGATAAATTATGAAAGCTGCAGAGTCTTTAACACTCAGCAGTAGATGAAAAGTTGCCTTTGTATGGGCAGTGTTTGATGAGTTTGAACTCAGGGAAATAATTATTGCCGAATGTGTCCTTGACAGTGAGCACGCACCCCGCGTGTTCTTTATATAATATGCTTATACATTAGATATCTGATTAAGTGGACCTAAATACTGGCGTTACTAACTCCTTTTCCTTGCAAGAATTCACAGCCAGTAGGGAAAAACCTAGGCCTACCATCTCTGGTCTTATCTCTAGCTTAGGTTTTCTTTTTTTTTGTTTCTCTGTGTAAATAACCGGTCTGTGCTTGTGTGGACCACTGGCAGCGGTTGCTTTCCGCATTTCATCCTTTTCAGTACTCTTGTGTGCCACAGTTTTAGCACTGCTTTATTCCCACTATTACAAAATAAGTCTCAATTCTTTAACCCTTCTCTGCTGGTTCTTCCTGAGTGGTGGCAGAAATCAGCACAGATAAACAGCTCAGGATGCTAAAATGTCTCCTCTTCAACTCTGAGTAATATAGTGCATCCTCCCCTGTGCCAGCACTCGATAGCAGGAGCTTGCAGGCTCCAGACAGAGCTAATTCTTGGTCAGAAGCCAAGACCACATAGTGCTGACATGACTGAGAAATCTCTTCCATAATTAGATTGCTTGGTCATTCATTTCTGGATGTCTGAGTTGCATTTTGGAGCTCAATTTCTTAATGGCCAACCAAATAATAAATCAAGCGTGTGCAGATCCTGTCAATAGGGTTTGCCTTGGGTGACTTTGCATGTTTGCCCTGGTGAAGCACCGTGAAAGTTGGAGACTAAAGGGGTCTAAAATGCAGTTTTGCTTTGTAACGTTAGGTCCTGACCCAATACCAATATTTCTTTATCAATAAATAAATTGGAGCACTTGCTGGAAGGTGCTACTTGGGGATTGTAAGGTACCTGTGGATTACCTCAGAAGTGTTTACAAAATATGACAAGGAAAAGAAATCTCATTATCAGTAGGTCTGAATTTGCCAAGTAGGGTAGATGTCTACCCTTCCAACACAAAAGAACTAGAGGTGTGTAAATTAAAACCACCAAAGGAAGGAATGTGTGTTGAAAAACGGCTAGCAAAATCACAAAATGCATCTCAAGTAAAACATTTTCAACGTATTCCTCTTCCCCACAAAACAAGCAATTAGAAATAACTATTTCAAGTGTCTTGAAATTAAATGATTTTGACAACTCAAAACTAGCTGTTGCTCTAGCTGTAATTATCACTTTGCTGCTGTTTATTTGCTTTCCATTGTGTCAAAGAGCCTTAGCCCTGTGCCCGCATCAGAGGAAAGAGATTCAAAGTGAAATAAAGCAGCTTCTCCTGGGAACTTTCTTTGTGCTAAGTCCTAGCGTTAGCTGCTCTTTGCTTGCTAGAAAGGAATAGGAATGCTCAGGCTTGCTGTTCCATATCGGATCTCTATTGCTCTGTCATGCTATGGCTGTGTTGGCCTCCTAATTGTTTTCTGTGCAGGTGCTGAAATTATTAGCTGAAGTTGGCCTGAAGTTAACCGAAGTGTGTGTGTGTGTGTGTCTATGTATAGATATATAGATGGATAGATACTTAACCCTACTGTGAAATCGTGACGGGTTGCACAGTGCTTTGGGCAATTACAGAATTAGAATTATAGAATCGTTAAGGTTGGAAGGACCTCTCAGAGATCATCTAGTGAGGTGTTTGCAAGCTGTGCTTGTGTGCACACCATGGATGTGGATTTGGGGAGCAGGATCTGGAACCCTCGTGTGCCTCTTGCCCAGGTTTCATGACCCACCAGACCAAGAGCTGCTGCAGCTGCAGCCCAGGGCTGCTTGGCCACATGCCCCAGCCCTGGCTTAGCTCAGCACTGGGGCTGCTGCTTCCCTTAGGAGAGAAATAACCCAGGAGAAAGTGAGGCTGAAAGCCGTCCTGGAGAAGCGTTGCTTCCTGTAGCAGTGTCTGAGCTTTTCATAACTCAAGAGTGGCAGACGGGGCTTGTGCAATAAATTAGTTGTGGCAGAATTATCTGTTGGTCAAAGTCTCTTTATTATGCCAAGGAAAACAAACAATCCCTGTAGCACAAATGAGAATTGATTTAGGAGAAGGTCCTCAGGAATCCTATATATATTTGTGTGTGTGTGTGTATATATATATATATATTTAAATATATTGTGTATATATATATTTAAAAAATCCTTAAGCATCTGAGAGATACTAACGTGTTTAGGCTAGAAAGTCATGCAAAGTGCTGTGTGGGTTTGATAGCTGGGGCAGGTTATGGTGGAGGAAATGTAGTTGCACAGGGCAGGTGGGGCAGGGAGTTCACGTTCATCGCAGGCGCGTTGGGTTTTGCACGGGCGCAGTTTGCTTCTAAGCACTCGTGATGCTTTAGCAGTGAGGTAGCTCATCAGCACGAGGATGAGTCACAGCCCGAAGAGGTTCAGGCTGGGCTGCTCAGGCCTTTGCAGCTCTCAGTGCGGGTCTTTATGATCCTCTGTGGCATTTGGGGCTTATTGCTGACTTCCAGGGTGTGAGCAGGTAGGAAGGAGCCTTCCCTTCTCCATCTGTTTCCTCCAGATTGGCAATGGGATTTGTGAAATGGGAGGGAACGTAGCAGCTTACATGTAGGCTGTGTCATTTAAAATACCATCTGACATGGAAGTTTGAGTTTCCCATCATAACTGGTTGTTTTGATCGTGTCTTCAGTGTTGACAAAGATTTACACAACTTACCTAAGTTTGGACCGCTTTAGCATCAGCCCATCTGCGTCCCGTGTCGCTGCGTTATGTGGTGTGTTGGCACAACAAGTTGTAGATCACTGTGCCCACCAGCCCCACGAGGAGCATTTCACTGAAGGCACCAAGGGAAGACGACTTCATCCTGTGCAGCAACAGGATGTTTAAAAGCAAATGATATAGGGCCAGATTCTGTGCACAGATTCTCTGGAAATTCTGGAGCAACTTGGAGTGTAATTGAGAGCAGAACTTGGGCAGCAGCTGATGCTCAAAGCACTGAACTCACTGGTCACTTGGGAGAACATCTGGCTGCGTTAGCCCCTGAAGTTCAGCAGAGCTCTCAAACTGCTTCCCTGATAGAAACAATGTTTTAGGTATTAAAAATATTCTGGGCCTGTAATTTTGAAGTGTTGCTGGCTAGTTTTCCTTCCAAAAGCACACGAGCCACGGAAGGGTTGCACCATGCTTTACAAACTGCATTGCCAGGCAGGTTCTGATAGCACTTTATGGCTGAATTGCTTCTCGGCAAACACGAGAACCTCTTAAATTTTAAAATGAAGTTCAGATACACACTGCAGCACTTGGATTCCTCTGACCAAGCAAACTTTAGCCTTGCAGCTTCTGTGAGAGAGTTATCTTTCAGGGTGAAGGGAAAAAATCTGTCTGGATTCTCCAAAGCAAATGCTCAGTTTCACCCAGGATAATGACAGAAACCCCCAGACTAAGGAGCTGGGAAATGTAAAGCCTTCACATGAGCAATTGCATAAAATTTTCATACTGTTGATAACTGTGATTCTGCAAGAAGACTTTTCTGGTGATAATTGGGAGAGCAGGTGAAGAAGGCTTTATCTGTGTAAAAATTTTTGTGGTTGATAGTGTCATGTGTTAACTGAGCAAACTGAAAGCAATTAAAGCACTTACAGAATCTTCTATGAAGTTTTTGGTAATACACAGGTCACTTGCTGGTTCTTCAGATTATGCTGAGCAAGATAAATATCTGCTCACTCAATTTCTTAACTGAGTAAATAGGAGGACACTTTTTAGTGTTCTTGCGGATAGATCAAGTCATGGCACTTTTAGCTGTGCTATAACGATCCTCTGTAGAATTAAGTTTTGATATGCAAGAGGCTAATCCAGTGCCCCTGGGACAAGAAAATCTGGGTCAAGATGCTGCTGCTGGGTCCTTGAGTCCCTGCACCGTGCAGCGTGACCCGTGTGCCGTTGCAGAGAGGAGTCCTTTTAACTTGGGCTGTTTTCTTTCCTTTTCAGGTGACCACTTGAAAGTCTGCTCGCAAGGCTACACATGCTGCTCTCAAGAAATGGAAGAGAAGTACAGTCAGCAGAGCAAACACGACTTCAGAAATGCCGTCGTAGAGCTCAGTAATCACTTACAAACAATGTTTAGTTCCCGATACAAGAAGTTTGATGGTAAGTGCAGAGACATTGAACTTGCTCTCCTGTAGATTGAATGTAAATAACTCCCATGTTGTTGCTTTGTATACAGTTGGTTTTACTCTGCCTGCCCCTTTGCTGGGGAGATTTATGACTCATGGCTTGCAGTGGTAAGGGTAGAAAGCAGCTAGTTTTGCAATCCAGGGTGAGAGAAATATTTGCTGATTATGGCTGTTTGTTTCCCAAAGAGACAGATTTTTCTTTCTGGCTAATCTTTTGAAAATCCATTTTTCTATTAATGTAGATTGCAGTTGGTTTTGTTTGTGGACCCCTGCAGCGCGTGTAATTGTAGCGTGCACATCTTGCAGCCTTGATCCACAAAAATGCTGATCGTTCCTGTGTTGGGAACTAACCGGATTTGTATCCATCTCACTTAGCCTGTGGGTCTGAGTAGAGCAGTAAATAAATACAGAACTCCTGCGTGCAGAGCACTGGGGTTCAAGTGTGGCGCAGGGTCAGAAGCAAAACGGACCAAGTCTCGACTGATTTCCCTTCACTCGAGTGATGCCAATTAGAGACTGATCGGAACCCCCTGAAATCTGCAGTTGTCCCACCAGCTCCATCGGAGCTGCCGGATCAGCTCCGAGTCCAGGCGGCTCCCGCGGATCCTGCAGGCTCCTTGGACGCCCCTGCATGTCACGGTGGCTGCGGGTCGCTCCCTGTCACTGCTGTCCCAGCTCCTGTGCATCCCGCAGTGGCTGCAGGTCTTGATGGCCCTGTTACAGGGTGGGATGAGCAAAGTGTCACCCCCTGGCCTGCCTTGCCCTTGGGTGGCTGGTGAGGTGGCACCCAGCTGCATGATGAAGTACCTGATGAGATAGATGGACCCTCATGGTCAGACTCTTGTTCTGCTCATACATTGTCATCACTGTTTGGGGAGCAGAGGGTCACTTCACAGTTCTCTAGACTTTTTTTTTCTCCCTTGTTTTGTCATTGGTCCAACGTGGTTTACTACTAAAAAACGAAAGTCTGTGCTTTAAATCTCCCACGCAGTTCCTGTATACTGCTGCAACAGGTAGCAGTCCTTTTTCAGAGCGGATCAGCACTTGGGTGAGTGAAAAAGTCCCTAAGTATGAAATTACAGTGAGTCAAAGTGAAATTACCCAATCATCTCGATAGCATCTAAATCTACCAGCTAAATATTTCCTTCTTAACCTCTGTTGTCTCTACCTGCTGGTTCACCAAAGGGGTGATAGAGAGAACCGAAGTGTCTAGACTTGCAAGCTTAATAAATGCCGCGCAAGACACTTAATGAAATCCAGCCTGTAGATAAGGCCTTTCAAAGAGACCAGAGGAACAGCATCTGCTTCACCTTAAATGAACGAGGAGGCTCTCGGAGCTGTTGCAGTGCAAACACGGAGCAGGCGGCGTTCGCTGCTGCCACCCGACGTGGCGCAGACGCAGCGCGAGGTGTGTCTGCTCGCTCCCGCCATGGGAGATGGCTGCAGGGCTGCATGACGCCATGGGGTATTAAGCCAAGTTGGATGCCTCTCAAAGCACAAGGGTTTATCACGGATAACCTTGGATAGGGAGCTGTGTGCCAGCCCTGTCGTTTCCTTCCACCACCCTCCGCATGGGCTCAGCACTTCGGCTCTTCTCATCCTGAATCTGGGAGCCCTTGAGTGAAGGGTAGATCTGGAAAGGGAGGATGTGATCCTGTTCCTGGAAGGTGGATTTGCTGTGCCCAGCCTCTCCCTGGAGGAAGTTTCTCTACCCCTTACGAAGTTAATGACGTAGAATTAGCAGTCTCCTTAGCTCATCCCAGATCCTAATGGCCCCATCTTTGAGCATTTCCTAATATCAGGTCTTCCTTGCTGCAGACAAAGCTGATTTGGGAGTTTTTTTAATCTTGCCTGGAGTGAAAGCAGAGATGAACTGATTACTGTCCTCCATCGCTTACCAAGTGGAAGACTTTTAACCACGACAGCCTCCTTTCCTCTGGTCTAGTCACCCCTAGACTAAAGACACCCAATTTGCTGGGGCAATGAGCACTGCATTTAGTGGCCAAGGAGTGTCTTTGATGGGTCTGTAAGTGCTCTGGTGCTCACTGAAGAGTCAAAGAAGAGCTGTGAGCAATCAGAGGGGACGAGGCTGCGTCCCCAAGTCCCTCCTGTTCCTGCTTGTCACCCTTTTTGCCTTATACTCTGCAACACTTTTGGCAGCCGACTCGGAGTGCTGTGCCCTAGACTACTGGGGAGGTTTTGTTTGTTGCTTGTTTATTTTTTAAAGCCTGCTATCTGCTGATGGCCGGTTCGTGGTGTGTTATTTCTGCCCTGCTATCCTGCTGCTCAGTCATCTGACCGGTTGTGTTCTGGTTTGCCTTGCATGTTTGATCTCTCCTTGTCAAATACAACTCTTACAGCTTGCTATTTATTTATTTATTTTCCTGGCTTTCTGCCCCTCATATGTGCCGGTCTTGCCTGTGCTTTCTGTTCCTTCTATTGTGCATTCTAAGAATGTCCCTTCTATTCCTTCATCCAAGTCTTTAATGCTAACCATGGGTGGAATGGAGTCCTGGCAAGACCAACTAGAGATGCCGCTTTGAGATGTCCTCCCAGTTTGAAACCCTCTGGTGAATGTATTTTGGGTGTAACTGTGCATTTGGTGCACTCAAAACATAATTTCAGCCAAAAGAAGTTAAGTAACTGGAAAAAGAAGGTTGAGTGACTGAAGTTGGTTGAAAAGTGCCTTGGCAGTGGCTTTGGTGTCATTTGCCCAGCCTAGGGAGGGGGATGATCGAGGCCCATGTACTTGTTTAGATGTTCCCTTCCAGAGCTCCAGCTTTTCATGGGCCCTTGCTCCCATTTTACCATTTGGAGACCTTTAGGGCCGCCTCATTACTGCTTTCTAGTGGCAAAGTCCATTCAAATGTAAATAAAGCTGACAGAAAATGACCCATGCATCTTCCTCTCTTTAAAAAGAAATCATTTAGGCTACAAGGGCTGTAGATGGACTGAGTAGGTGAGTAGATGAGTGATGGTAGAGACCTAAATTTGCTTAACTAAACTCGTCTCTCAGCAAGTGGATCAAACGTTCTCCTTGCGAGTAACACGTCTCTGTGCTTTGGGAATGATGCTGTAGAAAGCAGCGCTCACTGCAAGAAGCAAACCGTGTCCTCCAGCCCCTTGGAAATATCTGCTGCTAATCTGTTAGCCTTGACATTCAGGTCCGAGAAGAGAGGCAAACTGAAGCTGGTCTCTGTTATGTGCTTGACCTTTGCAACAGTTGCCACTGCAAAATGACAGTAGAAGTTGCGGCATGTCCTTTGGATGGGGCTATAAAGCCTCGTGTCTGCATCAGCTGTTGCCCGAATGCCGGGTGCTGTCAGAACGATTGCCAGAATCGCTCTGAACTGACACCAAAGCCGCCTGCCTCAGAAATGGATTATCTCCTCTTAATCAGGAGCGCAGAACAAGCTGTTGATTATCCCTCTCCAAATGGATGACCAGAAGGAATTTCAGCTCCCAATACATAATAATTTTGTGATGTTGAGTCTCTTTGCACTTCTGCAGCTTGCAGAAGACACAACCTTTTAGTCTCATCTCCTGTCTAGCTATTTGCTTACGCTACAGCTATAAATGCTCCTTGGGTCTCTTCTGTTGTAACTAAAACCACTTGCCCCATCCCAGTGTAGCAGGAAGGTATGTATTTTCAACAGTAAGGGTAATACTTTTAAATAAAAAAATAACCTTTGTAGCTGGATCTTCCATTGTTCAGCATTTTTAAGGTGAAGGTTTTCTGCTTTTCTGAAATGCAGGGTTTTGGGCTTCAGTGAGAAGTTAGTGGGTGAGATTCTTTGGCTATAGGTGCACCTCCCTACCTAGAGGATTATGACCTCAAAACTACTTTGTCTTGTCTCATTTCTTCCAGTTATTCACCCCCCTTTCCCTCCCTCTCCCAGGGTTAATAACATTAATGGTGACATTACGAGTGCATAAATGTCCAGCCCTAGTTGTAGGCCTGCACTTTCATCTGTCTTCTGCTTTCAGAAGCTTTCCATGCTCTCGTGTGTGCTAGAAAAGAAATAGTTTTGAAAAGAAGACATTAATGCCAGAAGAAGAATTTCTCAGCTCTGTTGAGGAATTGGGATAGAGGCAGGAAACAGTAGAAACTCTTCTCTAGTGCTTCTGCTGTTCTGTTGCTGCTGAGATAAGATGCTGTTTTTACTACAGACGCCTTCCTATTTTCTCGAGAGCTGGAGCTGTTGTGCCAGGCCTGTCCTGGGAAGGCAGGATCCTGTAAGGTTGTTGAACAGCGCGATTCAGAGCGGGCAGTTCCCAAAGCCCCAGGAGTGCAAGAGCTGCTCCATGGTGAGGCATTGCCAAAACCATCAGCGATGACCGCACCAAGGGAGGGCTCCGGGCGACCCCGTGGTGTGGTGGCAACCCGGGGGCTGCTCCCAGCAGCTCCCAAAATCGACCAGGACTGCCCGTGCTCCGGGTGCATTAGACCGCAGGGATCCATAAATGAGACGGTTGTTTCCTTTTGGCTGCATTTAACAAGCACTTTTATTATTGCCTTTAAACCAAGTCCTGTCCCCTTTCCCTGTGCCCCTGGATCTGGGAAGACCTGCAAGCCTCATGCACAAGGGTTTGCACGAGCCCGAGGCAGCATCTGGGAAGCTGCTCAATGTTGTGAGCCTCATTTCTGACCTGCTCTTCCCCGTTCCCCCTGACTTTTCCATTAGCATTTAAGATAAAACAAATATGAAAGTGTAAAATGAAACCCCTCTGGGGCTGCAGAGCGGAAGGAAACCGAATCCAAGCAGGAGGAGGCGGCCGTGGTCACCGAGACGCTGTAGCTGTGGGCCGTGAGTGGAAGGCCTGGGGCTCAACGCAGAGCTGACAGCGCGTCCGCGAGGAGAGGAGCGGACAGGGAGGGCCCAAGCGGGTCTCCTCCAGCCCCGAATGCTCGCCATAGCCCTGGGGTTTAGCATCATAGCCAGGCAGCTGGGGCTTTAATGGGAATTAACTCTTGAGGCCTTGGTGAAGGGGGTGGTTGTTAGGTTGAAGGGGTGTGAAGAGACGGGAGTTGGGCACCACTACAGGAAAGGTGGTTTGTGGTGCTAGGTTGAGGTCTGTGTTGGACAGAGTAGCCACAGGTATAAAGCACAATTTTGCTGTGCATCTTCTAAGCATCCCATGGTGGCCTTGGCCTTCTAGTGCGCCTCTTACTCTTGGGCTTGCAGGGAGATACAAATACCGGTCACTGGATTGTGGCAGGGGTGG
>NW_010581457.1:96495-113459 GCF_000705375.1 Tinamus guttatus
CTGCTGAAACGGGACAACAGTCCTGTAGTCTCATTTCCTAGTGTAGTTTTCCTTGTGTTGTGCAGATAACTCTCAACCTAGCAGTCCTACGTGCCAGCCCGCTCACCTGCAACCCATAACAGAGGATGGATGTGCAGAGGGAGCCAAAAAGTGCCTGTTTAATTCCTCCCAGCCTGGCAACCTCCTTCTACAAAGCAGATAACCCCCGTGCAACCCATCACGTTGTAGCGTGCAGAGCGGGGATGTGCAGAGCACCCGAGCGCGGGATAGGTGAGTTACAGCTCTTGCTGTAACTGGATGCGTTGGGACACATGCTGGGAAGTATTAATAACCAGGAATGTTTGTCACAACAAGATGTTGCTGAAGGAAGGCTGTTGTCCTGTCCTGGAGCGTGAGGGATGAGGGGAAACTTTCCCTTCGCAGCGGTCTTCCCTTGCTGTCCGCTGTCTTGGTGGTCTGTTCTTCTGCTCCGGACAGGGCAGAGGAAAATAGTGAAAGATGAGCCCCACAGGATGCCTATAGTTAGAATTTGGCAGCCCATCAGGGCGCTCTCCCTTACTAAAATAACTGCCCTTTTGGGACCTTAACGCTGTGTTAACTCTTTTATTGGAAACTGCCTGCAGCAGCACAGCCCCGGGACCTCTTTCTGCAAGTCTGTGCTCATGTGCCAGGGCCCGTGGCACCGAAGATGGCGTGGTAGGACCTGGGGACTGGTCTTGGCTCTGTAGCCTGCCTGCTTGGCAGAAAGCAGGGAGTGGGGACTTGGTGAGAGTGCTGACAGGGACATCAAAGTGATGGAGAGACAGGAGCAATTTATCCACCTCTATCTTGCCTCTCCAGAAGGGAATGGCACCTAACACTATCCTGATCAGAGCAGAAAAGGGTAAGAAAATCCCTTTTTTGTAGGGGAAGCAGCTGCTAAGATAGGGGCCTTTACCTCGGTGTTGGACCTCTCTTGTCCTGGGTAGTACTGGAGTGCATTAGGAGAGGCAAGAGGGAGCAAACACCAACTCACTTCCTTTTGAAGATCCCCCTTGTGCTCTTTTAGTTGTCTTCCTGCTGCAACAATAATGAAATAAATTGTGTGCGGTCTGCACAGCCATGACAGTTCGTTCCACCGGCTCCGCTGTCTCTGGAGGTCTTTAGAAAGTTAGAGAGAAAACACTTGTGTTCAGTTTTGCTTGGTCAGGAGAGTCAATGTTTTTGAGTTCCTGTTTTGGAAGGCTCAGGAAGGTCCTGAGGTCGAGCCGTCTCAAAGGGATGAGATCCCAAAGGCCCTGGAGGTGGGAAGCAAAGCAGAGGCTTCGCAGCTGAGTTGGGAGTTGGGCCCAGGGTAAAGCTGCTTTCTGGCTGGGCTTGATGGGAATCAAATGGTTTTCTGCCCTTTCACATCCAAGCAGTTCTGCTGAGATCACAGGTGAACTGCTCTTCCCTTCTGCATTTAAAAAACTAAAAAAAAAAAAAAATATGTGGGCAGCAAGCTTTATACTTGGCTACAGGAAACGTGTCTGGTGCTCTCCAGTTACTAATTGCCATCAACCAGTCAATGAGCTATTGTCTGTCTGTTTAAAATTAACTCTCTTTTCCTCCTTTCTGCACAAAGCCATCTAGCACATGCGTGCCCTTTGCCTGCCTGCCCGTGTAGTGTAGGGAGCTGCTCCTCTGTATGTTGATTAAGGTGGCAGCATTTGAAGTTCTCGAGGTGGGTTCGAATGTGTAGTGTTCCACTGAGCAGAAGTGGCTCATGCTCTTATTTCATTAGTGTTAAATGTACTGAAATGTCTAAATGCCCAGCCATTTGCATGCTGTATAAACAAGTAAGAGAGGTGGCCTTAGCTGAAGGCACTCTCCGTACAGATATAGTAAGATGAGAGGAACTGAGATAATGGGGACAAGAAAGCAGTGAGCAACACAAGCCTTCCTCAAGCTTATTTTTTTATTTTTTATTTTTATTTATTATTTATTTATTATTTATTATTTATTATTTATTATTTTTATATCATTTTATTTTTTACCAGTGGGAAGGGAGGCTTGGAAGGAAATTTATAAGTGAAATACTTTCCTGAGTGATCGAGAAACGTGGCATGCAGGAGGCAACTTGGAGAAACTTGCTTGAAATATTTGCAGTTGAAGTTGACTGTTTTGGAGCTGGTGCTTCTGCACCGCGTGGACCTGGAGCCAGGAAGCTGAATCAGCCGAGAAATAACTGATGCATCTGAAAAGCCACGTGAGAGTGGAGGATGGATTTGGAGTTTGGAGAGCAGGAGTGGAGACAAAGCAAATGGGAAGGGAAGGAGGTGGGTCAGGGTGAGGAGGGGAAGGGATAAGTGCAGAAGTCAAGTCATGGTGAGGGTGGGAAGATGGAAACAGGGAGTTCTGTTTGGTGAAGATGGCTGTTAAGTTGTGATAGTGAGACAGGGAAAAGAGCAGGTATTGAAGAAGCTGAAAGAGGGCAGCGTGGGAGGAACGGGAGCAGCCTGCTATAGCCGACCTAGAACGGGATACAGCAGGAGATGCAGTGTTGAGAGGAGGGAATGAGGTCCTGGAGGGGACCGGGAGTGTGAGGAGCAGCTGGGTGCCCGGGGACCCTGCGGGGCTCAGGGGGAAAGGGCTGTCCAGCCCTCAGGATCTCCCAGCCCCGCACTTTGGGAAGAGCTCCCTAGAAAGAGGCACAAGGAGGCTGTGAACCCTGGGCTCGTCCTGGGGGATGGAGCAGAGCTGCACAGAGCAGGAGGAGCAGAGCAGTGTGTGTGAGACAAGCGATGTCCCAGGATCAGGGGTGTTCTTGCTGTGACTCGTTCCCAAGACCACCGTTACGTGGGGCAGTACGTGCCGTTATTTGCTGCTCGAATTCGAGGCTGCAGTCTCCGGATCGCTCGGCGCTTTCCTTTCCCCTCTCCTCCTTGACTTCCTATCCCTTTGGAGAGGCTGCTCCCTGCCTGCTGACGGCCACCCCAAGACATGTGCTAGCTGCTTCTCTGCTCTGCTGGGCTGCTGGCAGCATGAGAGTGCAGAAGAGGAGGGTGTTCTTGAGCCCACCAGAAACAAAATGTTCTAGAAATCATTTTTATTATTATTAAATATTTATTTTTTTCTCTCCTCCTGCCAGAGGTTGTAGCCCAGTTGTTGTTGTCCTGAAATCTTTCAATAATTAAGCAGTTGGAAGATTTTGTGTCTTCTGGCTCTCTGGTGTTTGCATGTCACGAGGGCCGTTGCTGTGACACTGGCATGACTGAGGCCTGTGTTTCTTCAAGTGATGTGGAAGAGTTCTTCCCGTGTCAGTAAGTGCAAACACATGTTTTAAAGCAGGACAGAGGAACAGCTTTTGGAATTGCCCTGCCCTTCCTGAGTTCATATTCAATAAATGTGTTAACACTATGTATTCATCGGTTTCTCAACACTTCTGGAAAAAGGTTGTTAAGCTATGGTTTGTGTTTCCCTGGTGGAAATTACAAATGTGGTATATGCAATAAAGGAAGTGAAGGCATATTAAAAGTAATGAGCCACATTTAAAGCTTTTTTTTTCTCCTTTGGAGTAGGTGGCATAAGCTATGCATGGGTTCACCCTAGGGGTGAAAAGAACTGTGAAACATTTGCCTTTTCCTCCCAAATCCTTTGTGTATCTGGATTGAGCTCTGCTCCGTATCACAGACCCAGCTGCAGGGTGGAGTTTGCATGGAGGATGGACCTGTCACGGCCCCGGGCGCTGCTGGCTCCCGTCCCGCTCCGTCCTTCCGTGGGGATGGAGTCCAGGCAAGAGTCTCCTTTTGGGAATCCATCTTGTCGTTGTGTGCATTTTATAAATAAACAATTTTCTGAGTAAATATAATTAATCTCTTTGTGGCGGTGCTCTTCTATGCATGCCGGAAAGTATAATTGTCTACACAGACAAGCAAATTAAAGGTTTTGGCGAGACAGACAGTCCTTAATTCATTATACTTTGGAGAAGGTGTCAAGAGTATACCTGAAAAGGTGGGTGGCAAGTTATCTGAAACTAGTTATTGTGCCTCTAAAAAGATCGGCACATTTCCTCTGATTTCCTGTGTCAGGTTGTGTCTGGTTTTTCTTTTACCAGGTGGTACTGCTGTAACCACCTCCCTGAGGACCCTCCCAGAACTCTGTCTTTTCTGTGCTGGACTTTGTTGTTTTTTTCTGTGCTATAAAATGCGGGCCTTGCTCTGCCTGAGCCCCAGTTTTCTCATGGTTGGAATCTTGGCGGCTGCTGGAAGAGCTGGTGTTTCCACTTTGGGTCATGCTTCTGGATGGAAAGAGAAGAGGCTTTCTGTGAAATGAGTGGCTTTTGTCCCTAAAGAACAGAGAATTCAGGGCAAAGCTTTGCACTTCTCAGGTGACCGGCTACGGATGGGGCTTCCTGACATGAGAGGATTCCTTGTTTGGGGCAGTTTGAGTTGCTGAAAGCTCCCGACCCCTCCTGCAGCGTGTTTGGCGTGTTTGGCTGCCACACAGCCTGCTGTGGTGGCCTGCCCTCCCCTCTGGGCTGCCTGGCAAGTCCCTAACGTCCTCAGGGTTAGTGACGTGGCACTGGTTGGGCACCTCAGTTGAACTTGCCGCTGATACATTGGCTGCAATGGGCAGCTTTGGGTCTCCTGGGAGGAAAGGGTGTACAAAGCAAGTGGGGAAGCTGGAAATGGATAGACGGCCACAGGGCAGGATTTTCCTGCTGCCGTTCCCTTAGGTGGCTGGTGGCTCTCTGGAGGCCCTGGAAGCGGGATGCTGCTCGCCCTTCGGAGGCATGGGAATGTGCAGGGAAGCGAGTCGTGGGCTGGGCTGGATGGCAGGTGTGAGCGAGGGTGGTAAATGCAGGTCGTGTTGCAGAGAGCAGGCAGGTCCTTCTAAATGGCCTTTTTCTCACCTTTCCTCCTCGACAGAGTGCCCATCTCCTGAGCAGAGCTGCTGCACCGTGGCCCATCTGAGGGGTAGACCATGGCGATGGGTGGGAGGAGGCAGCGCAAGCCGGGCGGTCTCATTTCCTCCTCTGTCCCCAAACTTGTGGGTCAGACCCACCTCTGAGGAGAGCTGAACGTGCCCTTTTGAAGAACCATCTGATCTGCAGGAGCTGCCTTTGGTTTAGTCAGGGCTGTCCTTTCCAGCAGCCAACTTTCTCCCTCAAAAGCCCTCTGCGGTGCAAATCCTGCTATGATACACTTGCAAATGTTAACCTACACACAGGAAAATGATGATTTTTAATTTGAAGAAGGGATGCTTTCGGATGTGACTTGTGAATCCAAGATAAACAAACTGGTTACAAAAGCCCAAAGAATTGGGTTTATTGTCTCTATCTGGAATTTGCCCTGTGCGTTGCAGTAGGTGGAAGAGTTGTGTCTTTTCCAAGTAGTTAATGTGTCTCTAATTTGGAAGAAAGGTTGTTTTGAGCTGTTCTGGCTGTGGAGATGGATGTAATGTGGAGGCAGCTTCAGGAGGTGGGGTGTCCTCCTGCTCTTGAGTAACCGTGGTTAAATTTTCCCATTGTGCTCTTTTATGGAAGTTTGTTTAAACAGAGATTTCTTTTCCTCTAGGACTCTTGCTATAGAAATATCAGATACTTTGGGTCTGGTCATCTTTACTGTTTTGTGATGTCTCTATGCTTTCCCCAAGTTTGGGATAGGGAAATGCTTCACTGAGCTGAAACATGTGAAACAAACTGAACCCAGAACTCCAGACGGCCTCACGATGGATTGCTTCCCTTTCTATCTCTAAAAGTTAATTGCATTAAAAATATCGTATTCCTTTGAGCCTCGAAGTATTACAAAATGACTTGGGTCAGTGGGACTCAGATGAGATGCTGAATTCGGTAGTAAACTGTGCAAGCAGGAGTAAGTTTGCAAGGAGCGTGGAAGCTGTTGGAAAGGCCATGCTGGAGCTCGTAGGGAACTGACGGCTCATTACGTGCTTCCTTGCAAATCCTGGTGTTTGGTGATGTCGTGGGCAATGCTGATATTACATACTGGATCACCTACTGCCATGGGTATAGCTGGCTCGTACCTGGGTTTTCAGGAACGCCGCTTTGCAGAAGACTTTGCCATTGGGCATCTTTCCGAGCATCTCATCAGCAACTTGTCCTGGCTGTGCCCAAGCTGTCCTTGGAGCACGCACAGGGGTGGTGTCCATTGGCAAAGACAAAATTGAGGGAAAAAGTATTTTCCTTGCAAGGCAGACGGCTCTCCGTGCCCTGCGATTAGCCAGGGGGCTGGAGCGATGGGATATGGGATGGATCCTGCAGGTCATGTCGCAAGCGCTGCCCCCGTGGTTGGTGTCTTGAAACCCATGCTGATTCTGTGTGTTCCTCCTTTTTGCCAATCAAACAAGAAAACTAGTAGGCAAAGGAGCCCGACATCTCTGAACAGCGGAGCTTTGGAGAGCACTCGCAAAGTATGATTTGTCATCTGTGAAAAATGTTTGTGTTTGACAGCTTTTCACAGGAAGTCTGTCAAAGTGATAATTTAATGAGTACAGATTGCATGCAACACAGCTGTAAAACTTGCTTTTACGGTCCTGTAAAATAAGCAACCACGTCCTTTGTGTGTTTGCTTTGTTTGAGAAGAAGTCAACTGCTAATGCAAATGAAAGGTGGTCATTTATTTTACCTAGCAAACAGTCAGGACGGAAGAGAGGAACCTGCCATTTGTCTTCTTGCAGTGGCAGGGTTAATTCTGGGCTGTGCTGCAGTTGGCTAATCAGCTTGTTTCAGTGAGGGGAAAATTAATATCAAGCTGGAGGTGGTTAAGTTACTAGTCAGACTAGCATTTAAGTTACAGAAAGGAATAATTTGTTTCCCTCTTTACATCAGAAGCCTTTACTTTACATGGAGAAAAGCTTAGCTTTCCTTACTGAGAGTAAAACATACTTTATTTTTAAATTTATTTTTAACCAAACTTTGGGTCTGGAAGAGTGCAAATGCACACGTACTTGTAGCTAATTATTATTATGATTATTTTTAAAATTTATTACTATTCCAGATTTTTTCATCGTCTTGCCCCGTATTCTAGCCCCTATTAAACATCACAAATTGACAAGCTGCTGTAAAACTGAGATACGATTTGTTCACTTTTTAGTTTGGAGGGTAACCAGCAAAATGAGTCCGGACAGGAGAATAAATTTGCTATGTCAATATGGATGTATTACTTGAGGTAACTTTTCTGGCTC
Source organism: Tinamus guttatus (assembly GCF_000705375.1). The sequence goes on from NW_010581457.1 coordinate 103,660, forward strand.
TAAACAATACTCTGAGCTGCTTTAGACTGATGGTTGGAAATATTTAATGGTCTTTCATGTCAGTGTCGTTCTGGAATCTAATCCTTTCTGAAGACTTTGCTGACGCATCTGTTAGCTCTTGTGCCTGGTCTGAAAGTGTTTAAATAAACAACTTATTTGGTGATATTAAAAGGCCTGAGCAAAGGAAGGAAGTAAGCTTTCAAAATGATTAAGTGAATTAGAAATTAATATACACCAAACTAATCTCTATAGTATAAACTCAACTAAAAAAGAAAAAAAGAGCTGCCTGCAGAGGAAATGCCAGTCATGGGAACGAAAGTAGAGGTTAAAAAAGAGGTGCCTGCTGATATTGGACAGAGGACGTGGCGGGTGTTTGAAATCAATCTCTTCTTCCCTGGATCATTTCTCTCGGGCTCCTGAGAGGCTACATTATATACAGCTATGTCAACCACCAAACCCCATGACTTTGTTCGTCAGGAACTCGAAGAATGTTTCAGTTTTTCCAGAAAATGTTTTCTCTGTTAGTCTTTGTTTGTACTGGAGCACTTTGAAGACGAAAAATCTGAACTTCAGCATACTTTAATACATTTTAACAAGGTTTAAATTCACACTGGGCCAAAATCTCTCTTTTCCCCCCCTCCCTCCTTCTAACAACTTCTGGCTCTAAACACGACTCCTTTGAGGATTAAGAAAACACAGAGGCATGTTTTATTGAAAAATATTTATTGAATATGAGTCACAGAAAAGCAGAGGTCAGGATCCTCAGTTGCTAGTGGTATGCATAGAATAATAGGCTTCCTCCTCTTCTGCAGGCAGGCGCTGCACAAGGGGCCCGGCTTGGCCTGCGCCCGGGCGAGTAAGTGCCCAGGTAGCCCCTTGCAGCCCTTGGTCACCGCTGCTGCTCGAGCGGGTTTTGGGGGCCTCCTGGCCTCTTAGGTTGGGTTAGGAGAGCTTCGGTCTTGAGGAGCCCGTGCTTGGTGGTGCCAGGACAGAGGCATTCGTTGTCCTTGCCTCTCCTGAGCTCCTCCTGTGTGGAATGGTGGGTTGTTCCTCAATGGCCCGGGCTCCTTTGGCTTGAGCGACCCTCCTGCATCTCTCTCTTTTTTTTTTTTTTTCCCTTCCCTATCAAGTCTTCAAGGCAGAGACTTTCTAGCAGGCCACTCTTTGATCACATCTAACTAAACACCGGTGTTTTCCCCTGCTTTGAACTGTTGCCACCTAGTTGGGAGCAGCCGTTCCTTTGTTCGGCCCCAACGGCTTTGCCATGGGGAAGGTCACCTTATTCCCGGGCAGGGCATGGCATCCCTGTGCCAAGCCTTTTCCTTGTGTTGGGGCTCTGGGGTCACCTAATTCATGGTGGATGTTCTCTGAGCTGGCAGATGCGTCCGCTGCGCCAAGCGTCATCGGGTCGGCGCGTTATCGGCGTCGAGACGCGCGAGGCGCTGCCAGGACAGGGCGCCGGCGTTCCAGCACGCTGGCACGGGGCTGTCTGGTGTTCTTGGACATGGAACTGAAGCAGGGATTCACTTTTGGAAGTGACAAAACCAGAGGGCCCCCCGCTTCTGCCTTCCATCATCTGAAAAGTCGCGTGTCGGCCTTTCAAGTGTCAAGTGTTTGGCCCTTGAATTCTGCTTAATTGGACTTTCTGCTGCTACAGACATCTAAAGGCCCTGCCTGCAATCACAAACAATTACGTAATTACAGACAGGCTCTGCCCTAGAGACCTGACAAACTTGAGAGATGGGAGAAAGAAACATGTGTAGATATTTTGTTTTTAAAACATACTAAAACTTGTTAATGACGTTCCAGAAAATGAATTAACAGTATTGAAAAGAAAGAAACATTTGTTCAAAACAGCTGCTTTAATATTTTTTTGGTTTTGCTTTCCAATGGTCTTGTGCTCCAAAACAACTTTTGTAAGGTGGATGAATGGTAATATCAGAAACCGTTGTATTCAATGCGCTGACTTTGGTTGTGGTATTCAGTTATGTATCAAGAGATTTCACCCATCCATGTGTTAAAGATCTGGGGGGGCTGTGGAGGGTTATGGTTTATGACAAATAAAAATTTTAAAATGCAAAAAATGCTTTGGGACCTTTTACCTTGTAGCTACTATTTTAGGATGACCTTTAGCTTTCCATTTCATTTGGGTGATGAAATGAATCTTCAAGTTAAGTAATGGCAGTGCCTGTAAAAACATGAGAACGGTCAAGCTGAGGTTCTTTACCATGGCTTCTGTTGCTCTTTCCTAGAGTTCTTCAAGGAACTTCTCGAGAATGCCGAGAAGTCGCTGAACGACATGTTTGTGCGGACGTATGGCCGTTTGTACATGCAGAACTCGGAGCTGTTCAAGGACCTCTTCGTGGAGCTGAAGCGCTACTACGTGGGCGGCAACGTGAACCTGGAGGAGATGCTCAACGAGTTCTGGGCGCGCCTCCTGGAGCGCATGTTCCGCCTGGTGAACCCCCAGTACCACTTCACGGACGAGTACCTGGAGTGCGTGAGCAAGTACACGGAGCAGCTGAAGCCCTTCGGTGACGTGCCGCGGAAGCTCAAGCTGCAAGTGACGAGGGCGTTTGTGGCTGCCCGCACTTTTGCACAAGGCCTCGCTGTTGCAAGGGACGTCATTGGCAAAGTGTCTGCGGTGAGCTCCATCTCGTGCTTATTCTCATTTCCCACAGCCTGCGGATAGGTGTAGCCTTGAGCCCTGTTGTCCTAGTTTTGCAGAATGCTTTAGATTCACTCAACTCTTCCCCTAAGTACCTGGATGTGTTGCTGATGCTTGGATGCAGATGGGACTAAATCCCATCCTTTTGATGAGGAGACCCTGGCCACGTGGTTGCATGGTAGGGCCCCATCCTAGGGAATGCAAGTGGCCGTTGGCTGTCATCATCCAGGGTTGTAGACTAGCAGCAGAGGTGTTTTCCACGTTGAAGCTGTCCTCCTGTCTGTGAAACAGCAACGGGCAGGAAATTAAATACCTTCTGCAGTGGAAATTATCATGTTTGCTTGTGTAATGGCTGTATCTTCTCAATATTGCCCTCAAATTAGAGCGAGTCCTGGGCATTATGGGCCTCTATTATGGAACAGCTGATAATTTGTTCCTGGCTCCCAGGCGCAGGGAGAAGCTGTTAACACTGAGCAAACAGCACTTTAATGATAACAATAAGTATGAGCCATGCATGCAGGGCAGGAGCCTGTTGTAGTTGGTGCCACACACCAAGAACATAAGTTAGACCTCAGATATCCACACTAAAGTCACTTTTGGGGGGTCATATGTATGAAATGTATTGGTCATTTAAACGTGTGCTGCTCTCTGCTTATACTTTGTAGTGTTTTCAGTAGCTATTTTAAGTAGGTATTCTTTTGCCAAGAAACTTGTCTAATTTGATCTGAGTTGTACTGTATAGGGAAGAGGTATATTCAGATAATTTCCTTAAAAGTGATTGTGTAAGATAACAAATATTAGTAATTTTGTTTTTCACTAATTCTGTTAGCTTTCTGTGGACTATAGAACTTAGTGGAATGATTTAATCAAGCAGAGAGGTTTTCTTTCTATCTTACCTGGTTACCAAGTAATAAAACAGCAGGCTGAGAAAGCAGCCAGCAGAGTTTGAATCATCCTAAGTGATAAGAAAAGAGAAGAAGAAAGAAGAGAGGGGAAAAAAAAAAAAGAGAGAGAGAAGAAGGAAAAAAAGAAAGACAAGATGATAAATGAAACAGGAAGGTGTTCGGGCACTCTTAAAGCAGAATGCTCTTTTGGAGGCAGTAAAAATATATCATTAGGTGAGAATCATTAAAATTGCTTTGATTTACAGAGGTATTACTAAAATACTTCAGGTCTAAAAATATACTAAAATGTTAATTTTTCTTGAACAGAAATGACAAAAACAGCCTGCGATAAACTTGCATGTCTATGATAGGGCAAAGAATGTTACTAGGAAGCCTATTCCTTACTAATCTTTCCAGGCTCTGGAAGCAAATTGTAAATCAGTGGCCAGCAGTTTTGGACACTTGGAAACGTTGCCTGCGTCCCTGTGATAGCGATGACACCAGGACGATGTGGGTTCATGTGCCACACACCTCCTGTGTCATTGAGGATGAGTGTCATAGACATCACGGGACACGGGGGCTCCTCTGAGGAGGCTGCAAAAGTCTCTGGCTTTGTGGACACTGTCCAAAGGAGGCAAGGAGATGTTAGAGGGGTCTCTGGCCACTGGATGAGACTGTGTCCGTGCCAGGTCAGCAGTGAGACATGCCAGCTAGGCAGGGTGCAATGGTCCTTGTCTGGCCAAGCTCTTGGCTGAGGCTCGGGTGGATCTTGTTTCCATCTGTCTGAAGTTGTTGTAGATACTGTCGTCAAAAAAGAGCAGAAAAAGGGAGCGGGGATCTCGCTGCTGGGCAGTGAAGATGAAATCTGCAGCATGGAGGTCCATTCCCTGCAGGTATGTTTTTTTGGGGAACATGCAATCAGTTGTTAGACAGTGAACGTGTGCAAGTGAGAGATCCTGTTTATGCTCCATCTGCTCAGAATTCATCAAAACCTCTGCAGCTTGACACGGTCCCACAAGGGCTCCAGCCCCCACATCTGGTACGAATCAAAGTTGTGAACTTGAGGTGGCATCATGATTTCTTTCTTCCTTTTGAAGATCCTCAAGTGTAGAATCGCCTTGAGTTCTAGAATTAATTGCTTGAGTTTAGAAGGTTATCCAGAGACGCGTTCAGCTGCAAAAATAGTTCATGCTCCATGGAGAATTACTGTTACCAGGCTTTCCTCTTCGGTTTCAGATGTTCCTTTGTAAAATGTGCAACAGTTTGCTTTTCGAAGCGGTTGTAGGGGTCTCTGTTGCTGAATTCCTCTCAGATGTTGAGTGAAGTTGTAGATGTAGTTGCAACAGTGGAAGGAATAATGTTTTTTATAGTATTTTAATCTCGTTCAATGGGAAATTTAACAGCACTTTTCTGCAAGACACAATAGGAAATTCCATACGTGAGTTTGAAAGCTGATGTTTTTATGCCTGCTGCTTTGCAGTTGTGTTTTGGGGCTTCCCACATTGCATGTGATTAGTGCAGCTTTGCTGAGCTCTATATAATGGCCCCATTGACTTATGCTTCCTTATTATTTTTACTGATGAGTTGTGTTGGGATGTCTGCTTATAACATGGATTAACTTTTTATGTGAGGGATAAATCTTAGATTCTTCTTTATTAAAAAAATGTCTAAAGTAATGCAAATTAGTTTTAATGCTTTTTGTAGCAAGCAAGTTATGTGCTTAGCTGAAAATTCTCAGGGGGAGAAATACAAACTGCTGCAAAATGCAGCTGCTTTTTACTTTCACATGATGCTATCTTGAGAGCAAAGAATACTTTATAGTAGAGTGGCCTTGATGGCTTTTTAATGATGCTATATATTTTTACACCTTCGCTAGAGAGGAGACATGCATTTAAAAAGGTATTGTCCTTTGTAAGTTTGAGAGTTAAGAGGAAAAGATAATATTGAAGAGCTGCGAGTGTGCTTAATTTCGGAGCTAGAAAATAACTTTAACTTGGCATTGAATTGATCAAAAGCTGTGTGCTACTGACCAAATGCACAACCGTGGAAAGCTAGTTGTATTTTGGGAAAAAACAGACAGTTTGAAGAGTATATCTTTTAAAAAAAAAAAAAAAAAAAAAAAGTGTTTTCTGCTCAGTTTCTGCCCTCTAGAATTCCCCCTTTTGGACTCAAAGAACAAAGTTCTCCGGATCTGCGCTGAACAGCAAACCTGAGCAAAGCCCAGGTTCTCATTTCTCGCCTGCTTGACGCGCTAACTGCGCTGGGTTTGTGGTTGCTGCCGGTCGCAGGGCTCCAGCGCTCTCCTTATCATCTCCTCAAGATTGGTACTTTCCCTCTGACCTTCCGTCCCCCCGCCTTTGGGGGACGGAAATCTGGCCATCCTGTAATCACTCCCTTATTACTTAGCCCTTGACAAGCACTAAAATCAGCAGGGTCAAATTGCTGCCAGGGTTGACATTTCCTGCCCTGGCCATGAGTGCTCTTTTCTGGGAGAGAAAGGAGAAAATACAAGCCAGAGACCCGAATGACTAAAAAAGGGCAAGAACCTGCAATTCTCGAGCTGCAGCAATGTCCCTTTAGTGCATTACATGGGCTTAGACCCATGGCCCCGTCCAGGGTTGGCACCTTGGATGGCAAAGTGCCCAGAGGGTTTCTTGTGCGTGGGATGGGATGCGATGGGATGGGATGCGATGGGATGGGATGCGATGGGATGGGATGCGATGGGATGGGATGCGATGCCTTCAGCGGGAGCTCAGCAGCCACCTGCGACTGAGTGCTCTAGTTGGAGAGACAGAGTCCAAAGGAAATGTGTTGGAAGGACCCAATGTGTAGGTGAATGACACCCAAACGGGTGTGCTTTTGTCACCCATTTCTTTGCAGAGCTTCAGGTGCTGCTGATGTGACCTTACTAATGCTAATACCAAAGCTGCTCAGCTACAGGGCCAGGGAGAATTTTCTACCAGGAGATTTATGTCAGTAAGCTGTATTACTTACTATTTTGGCCACTTGTTCCTCCTGCGATTGCTTCTGATCTTTTGGAGAACTGCTGTAAACTTGAAGGTCTCAAATTGCTTCCCTTGCAAGAATTTGTCTCCTGAAAGTTGAATGCAAGGTGTCAGAAATGCTTGAAAAGGGGGCTTTCTGCCCATCCTTGGGAATCGGTCTGTTTTGTAGCAGGTAGCAGTTTCAAAATCATATATAAGGGGGGTTGAACTAGATGTTCTCTAGAGGTCCCTTCCAACCTCAACTGTTGTGTGATTCTGTGGAACGGTGCTCAAAAGCACAGATGAACCCTATAGAGCAGATACACGGCATCATCCTGGGAATACACCCACCTTCTGTCACCTGCTGTTCTGGAGAGACGTTGGAAGTCGAGAGGAAGCTGCTCGAGATGTTTTACAGTGGATGGAGGAGGCTGAGCAGCTTTGGTATTAGCATTTTTTTCCCTAATGAAGTGTGATGATAGCAGCAGTAGCGTTGGAGGGAATTTTCTTGAAACCATATATTGAAGGTGATGGTGAAGGGACAGGAAATCTGCCTGCCTACAGCTGTCTGTAAGCTGGAGCAACAGTGCAGTGATTTTAACCACTTTTGCAATGGGCTGTGTCCTCTCTAATGAGGCATCCACCGAACACAAGGTGAAGCCCTGTGTGTGCATAGAGCAACCCCGCGACTCCTCGGCCTGTGTGAACTCCCTTAGCTCCAGGCACATCTCCTGAAACACTTCCCCTTCTATCACACATGTTGAACATGGATTAGATATCAGCATAGGAGAAATGGTGCCGAAAATATTACAATACTGAATAAATAAAAATGAAGGCCAGTATTACCAAAAATATTTAGGAGCTGACACCTATTAAATATGATGCCCCTTGTGGTTACCATCTGAGAGTCTGGATCTAAAAGTGCAGTTAGCGAGCAAAGATCCTGTCTCACTTTGTCCAGCCTTTGCTCTTGGTTTGACCAAAGGGAAGAGTGTCCTGAATTCTTTTTTCAGGAGGAACTTCATGTTCCTGAATCAAACAGAGCAGGGCAGGACAGGAGCAAACCCTACAGTGAAGTGACAAACAGAAATGAGATTGCTTGGGTGCCACGAGGGACAGATGCTGCTGCTTCATGGGCAACTGCAGACCTGCCAGAAGAGCTAAGAAGCCAATTTAGGGTCACAGAGAGGCACCCGATGCAGCAGGGCTCTCCGTGCAGCGCCCGGGAGGGCTGCCACGCACAAGGACACTGTATCCCAAGTGCCAAGGGCAAACGTCAGCGTAGAAAACAATACCAAGCAGTTCTGCACATCAAAGATGACCCTGAGGAGACCTGCCAAGAATGCGGCTGCATCTGCCTCCGCAGCAGCCATCCGAGGGCCTGCACAAGGCATAACCTTCCAAGCATGCCGGAGCAGCAGTCGGCGCGGGTTTAACGGGCCGGGAGCGCTCGTGGATGTGCCGCGGCTCTGGAGCTGATGCTGTCACGAGGAGGGTGTCAGTCTTTTTATTGTCATGACTTTTTTTTTTGTTCCCTCCTTTGCCTTGCTCTGCTGTTTAGTTTGAAAACAGTATTAACTAAGGCCATTTTTTGGTTTAGTTGCCAACATAAATGTTCTTACTTAAGCAAACAAAATGTCCATAATCATCTGCTCTGTGCCTGGGCTGGGGGAGAGGCTTCCGAGAGCAAACTATTTGGAAAGGTACGTTGTTCCCGAGGGCACCGAGGAGGACTTGCCTACCCAGGAGGCCTAAGGGTGGGATCTTCAGGAAATAACACTTCCTTGTTACAGAAGAGAACAGAGAAAAGGTCATTTCATATTGGTGCAGCTCTTTGGCTTTGGTGGTAAAAAAGCCAGAGCTGGGAAACTTCAACTCTGCAGAGCAGGTTGGCTCGTGAGATGATAAAATCCTGTGGCTGACGAAGAGCAACGGACGAAGAATACAAATCGCTCGCCGTATCTCCCCAGACAGCACGCGGCTCTCCCTTTGACACATTAATATTAAAACCAGGCAGGTCAAGTGAATAGTGTTTTGATTCTCAGGAGTTCTGCTTTGTCTCGCTGGCAGTTTGACATCTGCATGAATAAAAAAAATAGAAAACTATAAGTAGGGAGTCGAGCGTAAATGCACCCTTGAACTTTTCCTCGCATGGAGGTGACAATAACCAGAAAGATAAAGCTGCGGAAAACATCACCACGGGCAACGGATGCCGACGGGGCAGAGCGCTGCGCCGTGCCGGAGTCCTGCTCCTAATGTGCTATCTGGAGCAAGGCTGCGGAGGCCAAATCTGGGCTTGAACCAGATGCCTCCTAATTTATTCATGTGCTAACACAGGGCCAGCCGAACCGGTAGATGGTGAGACGTGTCCTCGACTCCAAAACAGGCTCATTGGAAATATTTGGGGTGGGAAGGCAAACCAAAAGCCGTCTGAGCAGCCTTCTGGTCCACGGCAAGATGAACTTTTTAGGGCCCGCGTGTGCCGAGATGATGCTCTTGCAAAATACCGTGAGCAAAGGAAGAAATTACACAAGTGAGGCTGTGCTTTTCAAAAAGTACCTAGACCCTGCCCTCGTCTTCTCACCTGGAGAATTCCCAGGAAATCCCACTTACATGGTCAGTTTTGGAGTTAGTTTTTAGGTTATTAAATCATCTTTCTTTGTCACTGAGACAAGCTTTCAGTGTCCCAATTCTTTTGTTTTTGTTTTGTTTTTGTTTTTTTTTTAACAAAGAAAACAAAGTCAAAAGTAGTTCCTCTGCATTTATTTTCAGAGGAGTGGATTTTTTCTCCTGATGCCTGTGCTGCTGGACATGACAGCATGGCTATTGTGCAAGTGTGGAAAATGAGAGAGCTGGGTTATCAGCAGTATTATAATTAGTTATGAAAACTGACAGGATTTAAATGTTGTTATTAGTGATCTTAATGACATCTTGAGGGTAGAGTGAGCGGATGAGCCATTGCTCTGGCTGTCTGCTGGCTGGAGCTCCCTGGGGGACTGTGCACAACCAGGCTCCTGTCATCCTTCCCTGGCAATTAGTTGCCTTAGGAAGGAAGAGGGGTCAAAAACCAAACTGGATGGTTCTCTGTCCCGTATCTTACTGCATACACCAGTTTTCTTTAGTTTTTGTGGCTTCGTGGTATGTTGTTAACATAGCATTTCGCTTTGCAGGTGAGTTCTTTAGTGGTGAAGTTACTGCTAGAAGAGGATGCAGCTTTCTAAATGTGATTCTAAAACTATCTGAATTGGAGTAAATGTGGAGTAG
>NW_010581459.1:0-21786 GCF_000705375.1 Tinamus guttatus
TTGGAAAACAATTACATATCCTTAGCACGATCTGGTGTCCTCCTAACTTCCAGACAAAACTGGCGAGTTTGTGTTCATTTTCCTCCTGTCCAAACTGTCCCTCAGTGTACTTAGTACTTCCCTTCCCTTTTGCATCGTCCAGTTACTTAAAATTGTAAATAAAGATTCTTTCAGTGATCTGGTGTCCTCCTAACTTCCAGATAAAACTGGCGAGTTTGTGCTCATTTTCCTCCTGTGCCCAAACTGTCCCTCAGCGTACTTAGTACTTCCATTTTGCATCGTCCAGTTATTTAAAATTGTAAATAAAGATTCTTTCAGCATTTATCCCTCTAAGCCAAACAAAGTAGCTATTTCAGTTTCCTGTTGCAAAACAGCCAGCATTAGGAGCTTGCTTCCCAGCCAGGAGGATACGCTCCATGGTGGAACTGCACCTTGGGCAAACATGCAGGCAGCAGCATGCAGAGCCCAGGCTCTGAACAGACACGAGAAGGCCCTGCGCAGGCCCCGAATGCACCAAAGTCACACAAACACATTTGTGCAGTGTCCACGAGCAGTACAGACATGGTCAGAGAGCATCCAAGGCTCCCACTGAATGCATAATCATGCCTTTTCCAGGAATTGAGCTCACATGTCTTGTGTGAGCATAGATCCTGATCATGTAAGCAAGACATACTGTCATTAAAGCCTGACAATACGTCTTTGGAAAGAAAACACCTGATTATGTACTCTCCCACTACACACACACATCCATACATTTTAATTTGGACTTTATGAACATCTGATTACATTTTAATAGTGTTAGAGTAGTTTGCTATCCATGGAGGAAGCCCTGAGGAAGCTTCAAGTGCTGTGGTTATGACTTATTAGGTCCTCCTTGAACTATCCTAGAATTAGAGTCCAGAGGTGCAGCTTAGAGCTATGATATCATCATCAGATTCCAAAAGCAATTAGAAAAACGGTGCCCCGACCACTTGCAGTTTAATGAAAAGCATAATCTTTACATTCTTTTAAGAAAAAGTACATTTAACCACAGATCTTAACTAAATTCCAGGATTACTACTATTACAGGATATATCATGTGCTAAGAGCTTAGCATATTCTTTTTGCTTAGTGGGCTCAGTCTATTTATTGCTACAATATTTTATCTCCTCTGACACTTCATTATTAAAGATATCCTTCTTGTTTCTTTTTTTTCTGAGATTGCAGCTAAATAGTTCTTCCTTTGCCTTCTATCTACATTGGCAACTGGCCAAGCAAAAAGCTATTCTCTAAACACAAACTAATACCTTCCTCTCCATTAAATATGATCTTCTGGGTACTATGAAGAAGCTACAAGAAATACAGATTGTAGGACACTATAAGGATGTGGGTAGTCATAAAGAATGAGTTCTCAGTGAAAACTGCTAAGTCTTTCGCACTGATGCCTTGACAGGCATAAAACAGTTTTTACTGAGGCAATCTCCAACCTTTCTTAGAAAAGGCATTGTCTCTTAGAAGCAGTTACTTGATTAATAATATACTTTGCATTCTGCCTTGGGCAATTTCCATACTCAATCAGCAGCACAGAATAAGTAACCATGCTACTTAGACAAGGGTCCAAATAGCTATTTTTAAAAACAAATATTGTCCACTTTCTAAATGTATTTCAAAGAAAGAAGAATACTCTCCCAGTGACTAGTCCAAGACAATGGAGACAAGAGAGGGCAAAATGGCAAAGGTTCCTTATCTGGAGTCTTGAAACACCAATTTTGAGGTTATTATTGCATCCTTCACACTTTACCAAGAGAGAGGAATATTAAAGGATCTGTAAAAATACAAATCCTCTGCTTTGCAGTACTTACATTTAAAAAGGATGCTTGTGATTAGCTCATAAGACTTCTTACACATTATGTCCTAAAGAACTTCCTATCAACATTTCTGTTAACAGTCCAAAAATTTGATGTCTCTTGATAAGTTATTATCTACTGTTAAACTATTATCTTACTGAATAATAGACCACTTCTTTCTTTTGTCAGCTTTCACTTACACACAGGAGATCCTACCATACCTCCTTATACAAGATTAAAAATTCCCTTAGAATCAGATATATGTTCCTGTGTTTATATTCATAAAAAGTGGTGAAATAGCCTCTAACCTCTCTCTCTTTAAGCTAAGTAGATTAAATAGATTGCAAAGTTTTTCTTTTTCTTTTTTTTTTCTTTTTTCAATTTCTCCAGTTCTTTTCCAAGATCTTCCCAATTTTGCAAACTGTATCTGCATGGATAATCTTAATTCAGTTCAAATTTGTTCCATAAGAAGCTGCAAAGATGCTCCAAAATGCATACTGCACCACACTGAAGTGCTAGTATTCAGTCAATCAAAGAGAACTCTTTGGGAGAAAAATCAGTTACTTAAAAAAAAAAAAAAAAAAAAAGGCAAAAAAGCAGCCTTCCGCTCTCATTCACCACTGAGTTTTCATGTTTTCTAAGATCTGCATGGCAAAGCATAGAAATCTTTCATGATATCTTAAAAATGAAAAACATTACGGTAAATTCTGGCCAGGCTAAACTTCTGCATCTATACAATTATTTTTACAAAATTTACGGTGTTTTCAGGAGTAGCAGTTACAATATGGTTGCAGCCCTGTAGTGCAGTAGCACAGCATCACCACTGCTAGTAAAAAGCAATATTGGCTTTGAATATTGACTTCAATTGGCTTTGCACTGAGTTTGCAAGGCCTCAGGTCCTAGGCTGTCAGGCTTTCTTTGTCTGCACTTTTCTTGATCGACCTGGAGCTTTGTTTCCATTTAGCAGTTCTTCCAGCAAGCAAGTGGTTAGGGCTGCTTATTTTTGTTCTTGCTAATGTTTGTGTGGTAAAAGGGGAGTTTTTATAAAGATTGTAGTAACAAGTAAATACGCTGAACAGGTAGGCATTTGTGTGTCTCTCACTTGGTGATGTACAGAGAAATACAGGTCTTGTGTGATAGCAAGAGCTTTGGAAAGTGGGGCATGGATGAAGTGTAGATGCACCAAGTATGGTAAATTTGGATGTAACATGAATTTTCAGACCAAAAAAGCAAAGGTATTTGCAGGTTACTGAAAAAGAGCATTAAAATGCCTCCCAGCTGTATCCTTGAGTGAAGCAGAAGCAACCAGCAACATTGACATTCCGCCTGGCGAAGACTCCAGCGGTGAGGTAGTGGAAAGGAGAGCATAAAATCAGGAAAAGACATAGTAAGAAGTGTGTGTTTAAGTATTTTAACTGCACTATTATTGAAACTTCTTCTACATAGTACTATTCATTTATTCATTCTCTTTTTCTTTATTTTGCTGTGGTAATTATGTGTAGGCTAACAATAATCCACTTAATTGACTATTAAGGTTTCAGTTAAACTACTGCAAAACCTTTTTTTTTGTTACATTTAAGATGTGTTTCCTTTTTGTCCCTAACAAGAGTTAGTGAGTGATTATGTCTCTAAACTCATGATAAATATCTGTGAACAAACTATAACAAGCTAAAGGCAAATGGACATTTAGCATTATTAATAAATCTTCTGAAAACAGAATATTAGAGAATATTTAAATAATTCAGAAAAAAAAAAGGAAAAAAAAAAAGGGTACAGAATAAGTCCTGAGTCTTGCCTTTAATTATTTGAGTTTGGCTGAGTGAAGGACAATCTTTCAAGTAATCTTTGTGCCTAAACACGATGCTTCTGGATTTAAATCCCGGCTTAAAAAAGACTCCCTTTATAAGGATCTTCTGATTAAGATATGTGCTAATAAGATGGGAGATGCAGCAGTTTTATTTAAAGATAGTTAGTACTCTCTACATCTCTATAGGTTGATACTGGAAGAGTTTAAAATAATAAATATTTAACACTGAATGTATCAAGATAAAAGGGACCCTAGCAGATTCTCCAGTCATCATCACATATATTTTTTGGAACACATCATGCAAATCTAATTGCTAATTCACTTTGGAGAAAAGGATTTAACTTTCAGCCCAGACTGGTCAGATAGTTTTAATAATTAAAGTACAACTTCATCCTGTAATGTTATTATTTCAAAAGGCATCTTCTTGCTCTTATTACTGAAAGAAAAAGAGGAAGCCAAGAATCTCTTTAATAATTAATATTAAAAAAAAAAGAAAAAAGAAAAGAAAAGAAAAATCTTGGAGGGGTTCAAATCATCTCTATTCTTCTTGGCAGCTTCCAAGGCAATTCCTCTCATATTAAAATAACAAAACATTGATACATGGAGCCAAATTTTGTCCTTATTTTCACATTTGCAAACCCACTACAGAGGATGTGCCACCAAAGCAGGAGCAGCAGAAGAGTGCAGGGGCCTCGTTAGCATGAAGACATTAACATGAGCATGGGTCTCCGTTCAGACAGTCCCAAGAACCTCCCTGAGTCCGGCCCTTGCTGAAAGGGGACCCAGAACACAGCCAGATGCATCTCAGTGGCTACAAGACTGCAGTGGCCTTGACTTCTTGCTACTCCTTTTCATCCATCTGTCTCTTTTCTAGGTTTTCCCTTCCCATCAGTCCATGCCCATGCAGAGGGGTGAGACAAACTCTGCACTGGAGGAGCCTCTAGCAGGATTTCCTCAGCTTCCCCTGTATTCTTGTTTCAGAGTCCTGAGATAACACTGAGGCAGGCTGGACGTCACTGAATGAGGGTAAATGAGGCTGCTACACAAATCTGCAATTACAGCAAGAGCCTCTGGCAACTTAGCTGGGCTTTCAAGCAGTCCTGAGGCTGTGCTTTGCTGGCACAATTAAACCTATTGGTCTGAAAGGGTAGAGACCAAGCCAATCTCCTTAAATACCCTTCTTTCATCTAAGTATTATTTTCAGCTTTTAAACATGCCAGGAGAAAGGAGATTTTCAGACTTTACATTTATAATGAGAATTTGAAGGAAACTAGGATTAAATTGCAAACCTATATTCTCAGTGATTGCTCTCTCTGCCTCTAATGAGGTACTGTAAGGTAAAAGAAAAAATTTATTATCCAAACTGGATAACTGTAAAAAAACTTTTCCTCTTTTAGTGCATTTTCTCTCACTGTTACAGGTGCTTGAAGCTGCTAAAAAATCAACATAATTCCAATAAACGAAATGAGAAAAATCATGCTTGTGAGGTATAATAAAATGTAATTGCTTAACTTTTGTTGTTGTTGCTTTTAGCGATTCAGAGTTGCAGAACAGTTTAGGTTGGCAGAGACCTCAGGAGAACATCTAGTTCAACAGTTCCTTACAGGAGGGTACAGTTCAAAACCAGAGCAGTCTTCACACTCCAAAATTGGGCATCTCCAGTGATGGAGATCCCACAGCTTCCCCAAGAAACCACTTTCACTGCTTAACATCCTCCGTGTCTCAGTTTTTTCTCTCATATCTAGTCAGAGATATTACATGTATATTTATAAAGCATTAGTAGCATCAGATCAAGAACTGTTCTTTCTTTAGGTTAATTTTAGCTGCCACTTTACAAACTCAGAAAGTGACAGGTACTAAGTGGCTTTAACAGGTGATGGAAACAGCAGAAGGAAGAAGAGAACCAACATCTCCAGGTTCCTACAACTATGTTCTGCTCTCCAGGCCACACGGGTACACTATAAGGGGAAAGCAAAGGTAACATCATAAAGCTCCTTGCTACAATGGCTTGTAAAATGCCAGTATATTATTTTTCTTGATTCTTTTCAACAGTCAAAAATGTATGTCTTTACTATTTTCCAGCTTAAGTACATGACAGAATTTTGCTCTTACTTAAGACAATTTGTTAATTAGCTTTACAAGTTTCAATGCTCAAAATTTCTAAAGAAAACAACTTAAAGCAAAGTTTTCCAAGTTCTGCCTATGTTCCAGGAAGATTAAGGATAATACAAAGCCATTTTAACCTGATTTGTTTATGGCTAGCATCTTTCGTGTTATGGCTGATCTCCACAATTACACTTTTTTCAGCTACAGAGAGAGTCATCTGCTTTTTCACTACATCTTGAAATATGTTTCTCCAGAGTAAGAGCAGCAGAAGTAAAGTTCTTAAAAACGTTTACTATTACGTTTCACACTTTCACACTTCTGACCATCATGTTTTATGTCCCTATTATTTTCACCCCAAGCACATAACAGTTTATACATTCACTTTTGTCATATTCATACTGCTGTGTAATAGATTAAGGAAGCAACTTTCAAGAAGATCACTTTTGTGATTGACATTAGAGTTGTTCTGTGGCAAAATGGAAATAATTGGTGTGCTGATGAATAAAGACTGTTAACAAATACTGCTATTACATTTAGAGAAAAGATACCATCTTACCCAATGAGCTATTGTTCAGCACACTCTCCAAATACTCAACCATTGCCTCAATATCACTGTCCTGTGGATAGTAAGGTAAAGAACAGCATTAGTGTGAGACAAACTTAAATCCGTAGCAGAGGCAAAATCCCAAAAACATACATGACAGTATTTACACCAATGAGTGCCAGAACTAGAACATAGAAATATAGTAATATATTGTTCAGAGCTTTTCAATGTTTTACTAAAATAACAGGTTTGGGAATGACATTGCATACAAATAATTATTTAGGTCAGATTTGTTGCAACTGTGTAGACTAAGAATAGAGTTTAAAGAAGATACATGACTACTGTTGAGGATGATGTGTAATTTCTGAAAGTTCTTCATCACTACTTTAGCACTGGTTAGTCCTGAAATACCAAAAACATTGAAAAAAAAGAAACTAGGAACTTCTTAACTGTCCCAAAATTTCTTAGGCTTCTGACATCTGCCATTGGAAATTAATATTTATGTTTCATTTAACTTGCATCTACTAATATCTAGTAATAATTACTAATTAAGAACATTCTAATTAAAAACAAGAAAATAGCACTTTTCTATCTGAGGTTTTATATTAGGAGACAGATGATTGTTCTGTCATGATATCTTTAAAGGGATCTGTTACTCATGCACACTGATGAAATTGAGAGAGCTGACCATTAAGTAAACATTGTGCTCCAGAAAACAGATCAGAATTTGTTCAAGTCCATAAGAAAAACCTGATTTACTAGAATTTGTCACCAAATCCTATCTAACAGGATGTTTCTATGGCACTTGAATGAAAACTTACACTGAGATAAAACTACCTGGGCTTTTCCTGCACTTGGATTTAACAGTGCAAGAGGATTTTAGCTATTTTATTTAATATATTTCTTCAATATTTCTTTTTTTGCATAGAAAGCAAAGCCTTACAGAATGTGACAGATACACAGAACAGATATACGCAAGAGGCAGCATGGAAGACTGCTTGAATATTTCAAATTCCAGATTAATGAACCACATTATAATTGCAATTAGCCATGCCAAGGCATGCGATAGGAATCCAGTGAAGCATTTGTTGAGTGCTAGCGCACACACTACGCACGGCCAGGGATGAAACCACTGGAGCTATGATAATTTATGCCAGTTGATTACCTGGCTTGATGAGCTCAGGAACGACCTATAACCTGGAAATGGAAAATAGGGGCTAACGTACCATATAAGTAGGCTTCTTGTCTTAACAAAGAGCTTGAATCTACCATAATTTTTGCCTCAAAAACAAAACAAAACAAAAGAAGCAAGACAATAAATTGCAGTAAAAACCATATATTAGCATCTCAGCTAAATCATAGCCAATGGGAAACTCTCACTGAAGGCTAACTATTCAAGAAGAAAACTCCGGTAAGCTTCATATTCTCAAATTATTCTTTTAGAAACAGTTTATCATTCTCCTTTATAGTTTTTCCTTAATTAGCTCTCCTCAATTTAGAAAAACAGTGTTCCTTGAAAAAAAAAAATCTGGTGGAAAAGAGCCATCAGACGAAGGAGCCGAAAGTCTGGAAATGTACTGGAAAGTTCCTGCTTGAAATCTGACAAAATGACTTCGTGCAAGGAAAGGGAGGGAGGGAGAAGGGATACTGAACTCTAAAGCTACAACAAGCTGAGATGACACTGTGGATCAGAACCTTGAGTTAACTCCAAATATACAACCGGATGATGTAACTGCGGGCACATCTGTAAGCTGTATAAGGAGAAAACAGCTGTCTCACGTGTCACCCTAAAGCTTTAAAATCACAGAATTTCAGTGGCTTACTCTATGTTCTTTCCTGAACCAGTATTGCATCCCAAGTCAGGCCACTATTTCTCAGTCTTCCTTGGCATCTGTGAAAGCCTAGCAGTTTGAATAAACAAGTCCAGTTCTACATCATGCACACCAAAGTATTGGTCAATTAGATGACTTTTCTGACCTCATGCTATGGCATGGACTTTTTTTTTTAAGTATTTATTTGAAGTGCTAATGGCATCACTAAGGAGCACTGCCAGACTGGCGCATTTCTGCACTCACTCTGCATGGAAAACAAACAGCAAAAAAAATGAGAGGGTTGAGAGGTTTGCGCAGGTTATGAGGGTAAACATCCTACAAGCCTTTATCCTGAAATACAGTAGAATGCTTCTTTCACAGGACATTCTTCCAAAAACTTTAGTTGTGAAAGCGTTTTTGAAGGAAGAGTTGAAGGGTATGAGTTCTATCTCTGAAGTCTGGTCCTGTCTCCACTGAGATCAGTAAGAGTTTTGGTATGAAGTAGATGACTGTAGAATCAATCCCCTGCAATATATTAGCAAGGTCACATTGATTCTGGCAGATTTTGAAGTTTAATATTGTCAATATTGAGCATGAGGCCAACCTGTGTGTGGGATTCATCTCGGAAAACTGCCGTCATCCATAACAAAGAGGTTCCATGCATACTAAAAACTACGGATCCCTTTACAATGACCAGAAAGAAGGAGGCACTTTTAAGCATACTTTTTCTGACCTGTTTAAATGTATACTGCAAGATAACGTAAATTATGCCCTAAAATCTTTTATGTTCCCTACTTGTAGAGTCTAGAGTCAACTAGTTCATATATTTGCACATATAAGTCCAATCTGCTTTGATTACGGACTCACTGTAGAACCTCTCACTTGAGAAAGGGAAAATGTAAAATTCAGATCACTTTTCAAGAAAAATAAAAGGTGACTGGGTCACTATCCAGAAATAAAGGTGCTGGTCAGTATGAGAAAAAAACGAAGATGGACAATTTGCCTCTTTGCCAGAGGAGGTTCTAAAAGGCATTCACAGACTATATTTACTAATCACTGTGTGTAGGCCAATTCACAGGGATTTAAGGGAATATGTGCACATGGACTGTTGGCAAATTGAAGCTGTATAGTCCTTTAGGAGAAAAGAGATGTCAGTGGAACATTTCTTCTAAACCAGGATGTCAGTTCCTGTCATCACCAAATGGTGAATAGCTACAGATGACTAAATGTCACCGCTCAAATCTGACTGCCAATGCCTAATTTATTCTGCATTATTAACAAATCTATTTTTATCTTCTGTCCTTCACTAATCCTAAGCAGCAATCTGCTTATTCAAAAACACTACTGATTGACAGTTAATGATACCTTCAACGAAAGCCGAATGAAAATTTTTAAAAGCATTCTAGAAAGGAAAAAGATATACATAAAGTCTAATGAAAGCGAGCAACACTTTATTTTCATAGTACATTGTGGTAAATTTGCCACGTGACAGGGAACTTGTGTGTCAGAGGTTTGTTTGCGACACACAGACCCAGCACACAGCAGGTGCAACAAAAACATGGCCTTGGACACCCCACTGCTTTACAGCTGACTACTTATTTCTATAGAACATTATCATAAATCACTCCTGAACTTTAAAGCTTACATAGGGAAACAACAAAAGAAAACTTCACGCTTTGAAAGAATATGTCTATTTATTCAAATGATGCTTTCAGGGGCACTGTACACAATGTCTTAAGTTGATGGCCCAGGGTAAAAATGTATTGTTCCTAAATGTCACAGGAGGAGCCGTTTTCAAGATTGTTTGGGCATTTAAGTCACAGATTACACTGAGATTTGATCACTAAAGACAAGATTCACCTCAGCTAATTTTGACCAGATATAAATTAGGTGTCTTTTTCAATACTCTCCAACCTTTTCTCAAACAGCAATCCCTAACACTTTATTGTGACACCCTCACCTGATAAAATTACTCTAAGTCTTCTAATAGTAAGTCTGCTTTTCATTGATCCCTTCTGTGATATTTGGGAGAACCTACACCTCTGAAAACTGTTGGCCAGGTTTCACAGGTGTTTAAGCTCATAGTTTGTCATTTTACCTTAAAAAATGTGCCTGAAATAGGCAGGAAGAAGTGGCATCTAGAAGTGCATATCCTTCCCCAGCAATTAAGAGAAGGAGCCCCAATCTTATGCTTAATTGGTTCAGTATTTAACTTAACTTACACATAACTAACCTTATATGAAAGAACCCCATTCTGAGTGTTTCACAGTGACAAAGTAGTTTACTAACAACAGTTCCTCATAAGGTATTCTTGGGAATCTTATTCCTAAGCTTGATTGAAAGCAAGTTTCTCTACCATCACTATATCTGATGAATTACACATATGCATACACACATAATTAACTCACAGTGTTGACATACACACATACATATTCCCACCAAAACCAGGTCAGTGGGACATCTCTGATAATGAATATAGTTTTCTCTTAGAAAACAAGCATCAAGTGTATACTGTTTTCCCAAAGGTCACATATACCTGTTGATTCGTCTTGGAGACTGTCGGTGACACTTCCACATCCTCCTCCTCCTCCTCCTTCTCTTCCTCCTCCTCCTCTTCACAATGTATTGAACAGGATTCAAACTCATCATTATAATATTCTTCTGCAATATGGGGGTCTTCAGGGATCCCTAAAGTTGGTAAGAGACTGTAGCAGGTAGACAAGCAGACAGGCAATCTGCACAAACTTAACAAGATGCAAGTGGTAAGAGACTGTAGCAGGTAGACAATCTGCACAAACTTAACAAGATGCAAGGGATTTTCTATCACTCACATCACAGAAAGTTCTGTAACTGAAATCATGGGATAGGTTCTCAGATAAAAATGTTCACCTTTGATGACAGGGTGTTGTTAAACCGTCTCTATCCAAAGGTAAGATTCCTCATCATACGCAAATTAATGACCTCAAAGGAACTGTATTGATTTGGGGCTGCAATTACAGAACCGTAATTTAACTCAGGCAGGAAGGGACCTCAGGGGATCCAGCCTTGCTCAGAGCAGAGTCAGCACTGAACTGAATCTTGCAGAGAAGGGATTTTTTGCCCCATTTTTGTTTTTCCCAACACGTGTATCCTGTGGTGAATAAGGGGGTACGTTATAATGGAAAATAAAGTATAACAGGCTGAAGTTTAAAAAGTACAGTAGATAAAATCTGTATCTCTATTCCAAACTTCCCCCAAACAATAACACAGCTATCTGTGGCCATCTGAAGAAATAGCAGGCTCTCCACTTTTCTAGAAAGGGAACCGCAGTGCAACGACTTGCCCAAGAGAGACAGAGGTCAGGGATGGAAATGGCAGGAGAGCAGCCGAAAGCCTGACTCAGCAGTCGGGGCCGCCTGAAGCATTTGTAGAGGGAGATACTCCAAGAGAAGTAATCCCCTTCCTTTGATTTCAGGTAATCCCTTACTGAGTTACCATCAGGATAACTCACAGCCAGGGCTATTATGATTTTCAATAAGAAAAACATTGGTCTCCTCCTTTGACTGGTATTATTACACAAAATGGTATTTGAAGACACAAGCAGCTTAACATCCATCCAACGTAAATCACCATAGTCTTAATTTTAGTGAATGCTGATTTGTCCTATTCTTCCCAATTAAAGTTACACCTTTAAAGAAGTACAACCTGACTTATTTTAAATGTTCCTGCTTTGGAATAAATTATTTTCAATCAATATGACATTAAGAATTAGAAACAACTAATAGCTTTTTTATTTTAATTGTTTCACACAGATAAAAAATGGAATACAGTTAAAATCCATTAAAAGATGTCCTTGGAGTTCGGCAAGGAGAACCATTCTAATCTTTTAAAAAAGAAAGGTACTCAGGGAAAAAAAAATGTATTTATCTACTGCATTAGGTAGTTGAAGCTTTGCTTCTGAAATACGCTTTCTATTATCTGCTCTCTCTAAAGTATTTTCACAAACACTTCCTTGTTTTATAAGTTGATTTACCTCCAAAATGCTGGCACATTTTCACTCAGGTTTTTCTATTTTAAGATACTTATGCAAGCTGAATAACAGCACTATGCTGCACTGACACAATTTCTCGTCCTTCCTTTTTCTAGTTTTCATCTTTCATAGTTTCTAATAAAAGATCAACATGTGGACTCCCAGGAAAACAACAACAGAATCAAAATCCTTTTCCCACAAAATGAAGTATTTATTATTGTGTTTAAGTTCTTCCAAGTGCCACTTGACAGAGATGCCTAATATTAATCTTAAAAAAAAAATCTTACAAACCATTCCTTTTTATCATGGAAGAACATCACTAAATTAAGATGTCTCCTTTTCACTTCCAGATGGAGTGAGTAGTAATTTTTCTCTCTTTCAGAGAGAGTCCTGTGATTCCTGATTCATTCCTGTGATTATTATAAATGCATTAGCTTCATCTGCATTATATCTATGCATAGATATATAGATTCACGTACATATGAATCAGCCTATTTATTACATCCTAATGCAAACACTGTACTACACTAGTGTTTCCTGAGTTCTCCCATATTCTCCATTTGTCCACTGTCACACTAAAAAGCATAATCCTCCCCAACCAAACAAGGTATCAAAATCAGTCTTGTTATGTCTTGTTATTTATAAGGTCAAAATATGTGCTCTGGTTTCACTAAAGTCCTATAGCTTGCAAATAGCTTATGAGTAGACAGGTTGTTCCATAGAGTTATGGGATGCTGACACCAGCCACAGCCCAGCACCACGTCAGCTTTCACACCCTTTTCAGCATTGCCTACTTTATTGTTTGTGAACTGTTTTGACCTATATATGTGAATGGTCTGTTAATCCAAGTTCAATAATAATTTAAATGCTAGCTCAGACATTGAATAGAGAGAGTTCACTTATGTTCACATTTACTGGCTTCAGTTCAGAAACTATTCCAAATGACATTTCTGAAAGAAAACTGCATGTCTAGTGGATTGGAGTTTGTGTGCTAGCCATAATGTAAAAAGAAGAATAAATAGTTTTTCTATATTATTATACATTACCAAAAAAAATGTATTTAAAACTTTCTTTTTTTTTTTCTTAACAAGCCTCTTTAAAGAAGGGACCTTCAAAATATCAGCCAATTAATTTAGTATATATATCATTCCATCTAAGATTTCCTTGAGTCCTCCTAAAGACAGTCAATTCCCAGTTCTCCACATGGTACTGATGCAAAGGTGTGACTCTCTGCAGAGCTAATTTGGGTGCAGAATAGCTTACTTAGCTGAGGCTCAGGATCAGCCTGATTTCAAGAACAAATTAGCTGGCTTTAGCACAGCAGACATCAGGAGTCACTGTGGCAAGCTGTACCCCAGCCGATCCCCCACTGAACCCGCCTGAATATCCTAGCACCACGTGGTCCTGCTCCGCTGCGAGAGACACTAAAGAAACAGCAGGAACTGACTCGCTTCCTCCAGACCTGGCACGAACAGACAGAGTAAAATCCAGGCTCACTCTTTGATAACCACTTGCTTTCCCCATGCTTTAGTGCAGTGCAGACAAACTGAGTTGGCCTAGGATTTATGGCTCTGGGCAGACATCATCAGATGAGGGTGGGTCCCACTTCTTCATCTGCAGAGCATCCCCCAGCACGGCCTTCCCGTTATCCCGAATACTTCAGTCCCCACTTCATTTCCACTAGCCAGGTGGTGAAGAGCTAACTAAGGTAGAAATTAACTCCACTTGTGTTATTTTAGTAAATAAATAAATAAATAAATAAAAGCAGTGCTAGTGAGGTTAATGTCCAGCCTACCATACTGAAAGAGAAAACAGAAGTTCTGCTGCTGGACCCAAAATATCCTGTCTCATTATTTCAACAGCTGGGCTGGGAGAACAACAGTGATGTATTTAACAAGGTCCTGTCACCGCCTGCAGACCATGGGACTTACTGTGCTCACACAGCAATGCCTATCTGCCCAAGCATAAAACTACCCCAAATCACCAGGAAAGTCACTCTGTGCTGCCTACATGTGCTAAGCAGGTAGGAACCCTCCCTTCACAGACCTCTGGAAAAGAAAGGTTGGGTAACATCCAATATCTGATTTCCTAATGCTGGGCCACTGTCATGGCTAAACATGATGCCTCGTGCCTGAAAGCCATGGTGATAAAGTTGTCCTTCATACACCTATTCTCCCTCTGAAACAGTTTTGGAGCACAAACTGCTCTTTTCTGCACCCCCTTGCCCCACAACCTGTAGGCTTGCTCTGACACTGCACTTTACCCAGCTCAGCATATCTCACTAAGGTCAACCACAGTACCTTTTATTTTCTTACAAAGGACTTAATTCAGAACAAACACGGTTACTGTTTAAGAACTGCTAGGTATATACCATTGAGAAGCTTGATACTTTTAAAGCATATTAGACATTCAAAAGAAGAAAAAATCAAATAATAACATTTATCTTCATATTTCTTTCTATATCTATACCATGATGCTAATAGTGGAAGCAAAGATAAAAAAAAAGAGTTATCTAAAAAAATTATAAAAGCACTGCTATTTCCTAAGAAGATAAGCTATGCAGAAAATGAAGAATGTAGTACTTGTAATATTTTACTTTATCTTCCAAAAGCTTTTCCAGGTATCATAGTATTTTGGTGACAAGAACAGTTTCTACCAATGAGATGAAAACCCTTTGATAGATATCTTTAATTTTCTCTTGCCTTCAAGTCATCTTTATTATTGATATAAGGAAGCAGCATTCTAAAACATCACTGAATGCATAATCCAAACAATAAAGTTAATTTATTAAAAAAGAAAAGAAGGAAAATGAAACAGAACTATATGTTCATTTTCACCACTTGTATTCAAAATAACAAAGCCACACTTGGCTCCTAAGGGATCTTATGCCCACACCTTTACTGTGTCTCTGGAAGGCGCAAGATTCATCACTTGTCACTTCTAAATTTTAAGCAGAAAACTTAATATTTCCACTCCTCATTCCCAGAGCACTAGAAGCACCAAAGTGAGAAGCAAATCACTCAACTACTTTGACGGACCTGTGTTCTCATGAGATACGATGCATTCTTAAACCTATGGTGGCACTACACACTGTCCGAGTCCCCTCAAAAAGCAGGGATTACATACGGAACTGAGTCCATCAGGGGACCCAAGCTAGGCAGGAAGCTGGAGCCTCCTGAGAAGCTGCGAGATGTGTCTGGTCAGACAATACAAAGGGGAAATGTTATTGCAACAAACCTACTTTGGAATGTAGTAAATTCTAACTACATGTTAGGAAAAATATTTTTACCTTGATGGTGGTGAAAGGCTAGAACAAGGACTCGTCTTTGGAGGTGATCCTATTAGATCTGCCTTGAACAGAGGGTTGCACTAGAAGACCCCTAGAGGTCTTTTCCAACCTAAATTACTCTATGATTCTGTAATTACATAATGCTCCACAAACCAGTTCTTTAAAATGACCCCCACTATATTTGTGTGTGCACATATTTAACATACACAGTTACAAGTTGAACGTAACCATACCAATGTTCTGTCCCTGCAAAACATGCACATTCTCAGAAATCACTTACAAAAAGAGATGGTGAATAAAACTGGCCAACACTCTTCAGAATAGCACATCAATTATCACAAAGATTGCTTCAAGGGAGGAAATAGAAAGACTTGAACCTCCACAGTTAGGAGAGAGACACAGTTAGGAGAGGTACAGATACACTTCCCAGTGTTACATACTCCTAAATGAAAAACTCCGGATGAGAACAATGGGTCTGGGTCTCTCCGTAGCCCGGGACACTATTCACATGATTAGGCAAAAACAAGACAACTCCAATGTTATAACTTAAATTCACCCAGATTGGTTTCTTTCCAGGGGCAGGACAAATTTCAAACTTTAAAAATTGCCATCAAACAGAGTCAATGTCCTTTGGTCATCTTCAGATGAAATATGCATTATTAAGCTATGGCACTTTGTTTTTCAGAAGGTCAAAAGAAGCTTTTGTCTGGATATTCTAAACTAGACTTCAAAAGACTCCAGGAGAGCACAGTTTAGGAAATGAACTAAGGGACCCAACAGAATTTTTATGAATGTCTTGTGCCAGCCTTTTGCCTAAGCACAAAAGGACTAAGCAGTCATTAAAAGAAGTACATTCTGTATATGTACTGTATATAATGCAACCATGAAGTTAAATGATTAGTTATAAATGAGAACTAGAAATACAGCAAAACTTCAACACTGACATTACATGATCTTGTTTAGCATTATAAAAAGGTAAAAGCTTTGATTTACTTGTAGGATTTACTGAGTGATGATTTAACAATCATGAAATTTGTAGGAAAATGGAGATACAAAGGATTTAGATTGGAGTAGTGTTATGGAGGTCTTCTATGATTAGAGATTACACAATGATATAATTTATTCAAAATGTTTTTATAATGAAGAATTGCTCCTTTACCCAAAAGCATATTTCCAAGATAAAAAAAAAAAACTCTATTCCAAGGACACTTGTTTCTTCCAGGACTCCCATCCTCTAGTATTTTATTGATGTGTATATAGTGAGTGCCTGAATGGAGGAAAAGAAGAGGTTTTAAGTAACTAGAAATAATAATTACATCACAATTTTTACCCTAATTTTGGGGAGGGAGAGATACAAGGGGTCCTATTTTTCTAATTGGCACCTATATAGAATGAGGAGTTCTGGTAGGCTGTAACACTGAGGATGATGTCCTGCTGCTTCTCAAGCACAGCTTAAAGTTTAGAAATATTCAGAAATCATTCTTCCACTAATGGGAGGATGAAGAGAATGAGCAATATAACAGTGACACCAATTATACAGTGAGTCTTGGAAGCCAATTTCTCTAGGCACAATGACAGACTCTTACTGTAAAGGTTGTCCTATTATTTGCAGTGTCCAGCAGGAACACAGCAAGATCCAGGCATATCATTAAAGGAAAACTGACCACAAAATTACCTTAAAACTACCTTAGCCTTTCAGTGATTTTAAACTTTTTTGATCAGCCAAAGCATACTATCAAATAAAACCTCAGTATTGCTGCTCTGTTTAGCAGAGCCTGCCTGATAACTTTCCTTCTCAAGACATAAAATAGGGATATTTTCATGGCCAGAACTTACTGAGGAGTAGTTCACATGGAAACTTTGTATGAGCAGTTCAATGGCTGTAATGGTGTGGGTGTAGCAAAGGTAAATGTAAAATACATTTGATTTGGATAAAAAAGGTGAGCTGTATTTTAGACCTATACAAAAAGAAGTAAATGACTGCAGGTAGTAAATCTAGGAACAAAGCACTGAGAGGTTAAATAACTAGATGAATTTAACAGGTGAAAGTCAATGTACTTGCTATATCTTGGGCATGCTCTGCTCAACACAGCATACAAAACAGCAGGAGAATGTAAAGTAAGCTCTTTTATTTGTGTCACCTTCTCATTTCCCCCCCAGCTATTCATTTGACAGTCACAAGGACTAAAGGCTAGACCGGTAGGAGCTGCAAAAGAATTCAGTTTTTACATCTCCTTCCTGAGAAAATTCTTCCCCACTTGGAACTGGCTCCAGTTTTTGCTGGCCCCGTGCATTTTGTCCAAGCTCCCTAGAAATGCTGCTTAGTTTGACAAGGGAGCTACAAAGCTGCTTTAGAGGGGAAACACTTATGCAGCATTTCTCTGTACCATCCTGCTCACTGATGCTTCATTTGCAAGTAAATGCCTGGTGTGCCTTTAGTTATGTTCATTTATCCTTGAGTTGTAGTGTAATGTTGCATTGCCCTTTATTTTGAACTGATCTACAACTAAACCTAGGATCTAAAGAAGCTACAAAACACTAAAGTGTGTAAATACCAGCTACATAAGCAATGTATCAACCAAAAAAAAAAAAAAAAAAGAGAAGATATACTAATTTGGGTATCTTGCTTTTGAGTGCTTCCTAACTTTACACAGTGTTTTGTAAATGTTCTTTAATGCTGTGCTTTGGAATGAGTAAAAGGACTCCCAAGGCAGATTTTAAAAAGAATGAGCCAGAACGTTTTTAACTGTTGTCATTGATCAAGGTTAAATGTTGTGGTAGGCCCTATTTATCCATGCCAAACTAAATCAACACAAAAAATACATCAGAAAAAAGTACCAGCTGTAGAGTAACATATTTTGCTATCCCCACACTTTCAAAGTGTTTGGCTTTTTTTTACACAAATGTTGCTAAAAGTCTACAGTTATTTCATTCTGCAAGCTTCCCTCAGAACAGCTGTCAGAG
This sequence comes from Tinamus guttatus, assembly GCF_000705375.1. The sequence continues at coordinate 18,357 of NW_010581459.1, forward strand.
GGAGACTTCTGTAATAAGCAAGCTGTGAATTTTTGTGAAGCCATGAAAAGATTGATGTAGCTAGGCATACTGAATAGTACTTCGCATTGGAAAGGTTTCCTGGTGGGTTTACGAGCAGAGTTCAATTCCTGATGGATAGAAAGGCCTCAGCTTCTCAATAAAAATAATTGCTCTCAAGTAAGCTGAAGCATACAACAATGTATTTCTTCATAGAAGCTTCTAATGACTCTAAACAAAAGCGATATTGAAACTTCATGAAATTTCCAAGAATATTGCCAGGTCTAGGGCTGCCCTCATAGAAGGATTTAGATGGGAACAATAGGCAAATCAAGATATCAACAGCCCAAAGGCAATACTTTTAGGGAAGAATGCCTTAAATGAAAAGAATAACATTTCAAGAGATGAAATAATTCATCCATTGACTCATTTTCCTCCTCACGACTAAAATTCACAAATTTTGTTTAGCCTTATTCTTGCTAGAATAAACCAGATTTATTATTCTCTCTATTTTAATTATGGGTGAAGCAGGATCTCATATAAAGGTGGGAAAGAAAAGCCCCAGACACGTAAGCAGGGGAGGCAGAGGTGCTGCCCACGTGCCTGCTTCCTGAAAGGCAGGAGCGTCTCTGGACTTTCGGCACGCCACGTGCAAAGAGCAAGGGCTGGTCACCACCAGTGCCCAACTAGAGGCAGCTTTCTCAGCGAGCATCCTATAGCCTCTCTGCAGCAAGCGACTACTCGGGGAATATACCTTATGGTCCTGGAAATATTCCTGATTGTAACAGTAACACAGATCTTTGCATGCTGTGCTCCGCTCACTTATTAAAAGCTATGTTCTTTACCTATCAAGGTTACAGGAGTATAAATCTGTATGCATAAATCACTTGTCAAGACCTAACTTGCTGTGACTCTAGCAAGATATATTAGCTATGTCTGAGATGAGTTTGCTCCATTGCTCCTGTTCTTCTTTTCTGATTCCTATTTTACACAATTTTATTCGATTTGGACATGCTAAATGTAGCTGGCCCAGCTACCTGTCGTTCTCCAAACAGGTACTGTGTAATAAGTTGCCATCTTTCTCCACAGAACTGATCCAGGGCAGAGGCTCATTCACACCTTAATATTTAGCTCAGGAAAGGCAGTTTCATTTACCCTGGGATTACTGAGGATTTATTGTTTTTTACACAAAGTAGGGTAACCGCATGAAAGAGGGAACCACTGGAAAATCCATCACAAAAATCACTGCAGCTTCTCAATTGAGACAAGTCCTCCTGGTTGCAGAGGATGTTACAACAACACAGAAAGTTGCTTAATGATTATAAATATTATTCTAAGCTATTTCAACTGGCTGGAGTGAAAAACAAAACAAGACATATAATTTTCCTAAAAGCCTTTGAGCTGTATGATTGCCTGCGTGATCATATGCTGGAGAATTACTCAGTTTTCCAATCAGTATGCATTAAAATTATTTTACAATCACAGTGCAAAACACGCCGAGATGCTTAAAAACATGTTGAGAAACACTGGAGGCTTTTAGCCTTTTAAGATATAAAAACACTTCGAAAGTCATTCAGCAAAGCTTATAAAGTAACAGAGTGGAGGAAAAAAAACATTATTTTAGAATGAATGAGCATTTTGAATTTGAGATTCAGTTGAACTTCATCCACTTGAAATTCGTAACAATAAACCCATAGTTTACAATTAGCAATGGAAATATAGAAATAATGCATGCAATTACTGCAACGTACGCAGCTGTTTTGGAATTATAATGAAATCAGAGGTTGCCAGATGTAACACACTTCAACATATTAAATTAAGGAATTTAATATCTTACAATCTTTGGAGCATTAAAAAAAAAAAAGGAATGGAATATAAACCAGAAAGACTAGACAGACAGAATTAACTGGTAGACAAGGACCAAAAATAAAAGCTTTCAGAAGTTACTACACAAAAGAAAAAAAAGTTAAGAAATGAAGTTCAATATAGATTATTACTAAACATACATAGTGAGAAGATTCCTGTTCTGCTAATATAGGACTCAGGGGCCAGAGAAATGGGGGGAAAATGGGACAAGATTTATTTTCAGCTCCTAGTTACCATAGCTCATTCATATCTGGGGGTCAGAGCGGAGGAAACGAGCTTTTCCTTCCACCTTGACATCAGGATCCAGAGGAAGAGCCTGTCTCTACAGCTGCTGCTTTACTAGTAGCTCCAGCTCAGAGACATCTGTGTTTAAAAGCTCCTTCAGAAAGAAACTTAAATACATGCTAAAATAAAGTCTCTGTTCAAAGCACTTTGCAGAAATGTAGAGACCTGTGATCCTTCTCAGGAGTGAACTTCATGGAAGATGGAAAAACACGCTCCAGTGTCCTGCTTTTGCCACTCGGCTTACTACACAGTAGTGTCCATGAACTAAATGTAGTTACATCAGCAGCCATTTACATCAGTGCAATTATTATCAATTTCTACTAGTACAACTGAGAGCAAAAAAACATCCTCAAGCACAGGTTTCCAATATGTATTATGCATCTTTAATTCACATGCTTTTCGTTTTTTCATCTTTTTCTGCACAAAGAACCTGAATATACCATATTGTCAGCTTAAGCTTTTTTGCTCCTAACTTGACCCCTTCCCACACACAAGTATGCCAAGTAAGAGCAGAGGAGTCGTTTATGCAGAGCTAGTGCTCTTACAGAAAGGAGATGAAACGAAATGGCTTCATTGGGAATGGATTCTTGGATTCATTCAAGTGAAGCCCACGTACCAATGTACTGGCAACCCAGTAACTCAAAGTACAATAGTTTATTGATGGCCCTTTAGCCCTGTGTTGCTCTGCTCCATTGTCTTTTTCATGGCAGCCTCTCAAGTGCTGCAGTTAAGAAAAGCCATTTTTGCCTACAGAGTATGAGTACATTTGCCTACAGAATTTCTTAAGTGATTTGCCTACCGATTTCTTATCTGATATGACTATAGAGTGGCAATTCCAGTCGCAATTGCAAGTGCGTGGCTTTAAGTTCTCATTGCTCCATCTATGTTTATACCCACTCACTTAAGGCAGTTTCTTTTACTGATGACATGATAAAACAGATATGACCTTACAAGTCTACAAATTAAATGTCGGACTATTGCAAGCCAATGCCAAAAAAGCACTGTGAGTCCTGTACAATGCCTGACACCAGAATGTATTTGGAACATACCAGGCATGCTGCATATTTCCTACAAGTGCCCAGCCACTTCTACCTGTTCTTTTTACCAAGTTAGATGAACTCTGTTGACATAGTTATGTATCCAGGATAGTAGAGGGGCAGAACTTCAACACATGTTGCAAACTTTCTATTTGTCTATAATCTTTGATAATCTATTAGCTGCTATGTTCCTGAAGAAACTTAAATTATTGTCAAATAAGTACATCCTCTAGCCACAGAAAGGT
>NW_010581469.1:0-13248 GCF_000705375.1 Tinamus guttatus
GAAGGAAGGAAGGAAGGAAGGAAGTCCATGACAGAAAAATTACAGGTCTGCTATATCACTCTCTCTCAACTCTTATTCAAATCATCAAAAACAGTGCCACTTTCTATTACTATATACTAAGTTAAGCTAACAAATAATTATAAAAATGCACAATACTGATCTGGGGGAAATTTACAACATTTCTGCATTATTATCTAGGACATCTACTGGAATGAGCAAAAATTCAATATTAAGAAAGTATAACACTCACCTGTATTTTGCACACTATTACCAAACCAGTGGTTTATTTCAGAATCATTCTGCAACACTACTAGCATCAAACTGACTTGTCTGAGCACTTCCCCCAATTTCAATAAGCAATATATCTGAGGGCATGATACATGTGAGGGCATGATACATGATACATGTGTAAGCCAAGACTCCACCAGGCTAGCAGCTATACAACAGGGTTAACAGTTCTTGTCCAAGAATGGTTTGCAAAGTGGTCCTAGATTGTCTCCCTCCACTTCTTTGGCATACTTACAGGCTACTTGCAAGAATCTTGCTAACATAGTTTTTTGCATGCCATATAAAACCATATTGCAGCTCAGAGGAAAATACTAAAATTTGTTTTGGGGAAACAACACAAGTTTATATAAAGCTTAATTGTAGTTATTTTCAGTACATTGCTTTATTATATGATTTAAAATAAAAAATCACAAAAAGCAACTGAAGACACAAATTCCACACTTGTTACGTAGTAAAATCATGTACAAGTTCTGAAGAGAAGATCCAATTGGCTACTGCAGCACAATCAACAATCTGTGTTCGAATCATCTTGTCCACAAGCACAGCAATCATCTACATTTTGGGAAAAACAAGATGGTCATTCCTGCCACAACAAGAAATGGTCAAGCTTACCTACTGTAACGTGAAATCTGTGAAATTACTGTGGGCTATGATATGTGGAGGCATAGTACCTTGTCAGTAGATAATAGATGCCTTGGTAGTAGATAGATAGTTAATCGCAAGGATGCCTTGGTAGTGGATGGTTGACTGCAAGGACGAATGTCTTATCAGCAAGGAGCAAAGCAGGAAAAGGAGGAGGACTACAACCGCATGTGGAATGTCTTGTCAGCAGATGAGGAACAAAGCAAGAAGAAGATAACCACAACTGCATGGCTGGCAAGATGCTGATTTGTTGAAATCTTCACAACACTTGTGTTAAGAGAGTATAAAAAGAAGTTGGTTTGAGAATAAAGTTGTCTCGCTGCATCCCAGACTGAGTCCGTTCCTTTGCTAGGTGCAACAATGATACGGACAATGATGGGTTGTATGAAAGTTTGGCCTGATAAAACTTTGTAAATATATTAGTCAAACTAATGATTGATTTCAAGCATTTTAGGAATCTAGCACTACTTAAAGCAGACATCTGTTTTTCTTAGCCTAAAACTGCTCATACAAGGGGAGCTGTATCAATTATGCAAAGTGTGCATTCACATTTTAACAAACTTTCTTTACTCCTCACGAGAGCAATTAATAACTCTTCATTCAAGTGAATATTGCTGCTATTCCCAAGAGCAAAAATACAATTAACAAGTTTTGAGATGAGACATCAAAGAAGCAAGTCCCGATATTTGACACTGCAGTATCCAACCAGAACATATTCCCATTACATAACCATAAAATAACAGCAACCACTAGTCTACTCTCCTAGTCTCGTAGTCTACGGCACCAATCTCCAATTGCAACCATATGCTCTTTCCTGCAGGACCTCTTCATTTTAGAATAGAATCATCACTCTGTATTGAAGTATTTACTACAGGACCCTGCCTTGATAAGGTCTATGGAGAAATCACAAAGGGAAATGCAAAAAGAATCTCGTAATTAGAGAAGCTATATCCCATTCAAAAGAAAATGCCTATATTCACATGTTCCATACCAAAATACCTGAAAACCTCAAACTTCAACAAATTTATTCTTATAGCCACGCATTCTCAAACAGGTAACAAAGCTGTTTTTAAGGGAGAAAACTGAGTTAATAGAATGAATCATGGAAAACCCAGGACTAATCTCTCAATTCCCAAGATTGCTTCCTATATGCATTTGCTTTAAGAGATTCTTTCTGACACTACCCAGATTACCTAGTTTGATCCTTCAAATAACACAGACCTAGGAATTTGTGAAAACATTCAATCTTGATGTTGAAGTTTCCCTTTATGACATCAAAGCCTTCTTAAATTGTTCCAGGGATTACTGACTCTCTTTGCTAAATCTCCATCTATGGCAGAGATTGCTCATTAGCACTGGGTTCCTCACAAATCCTTCTGATAAACTAAATCAACTTAAAAGACGTGTTACCATTTATATAGTAGGCTTTGGATCACATCAACTGAGGCATGGCTAACTGGATGAAAACAAAAACACTAGGCAGGTGCCCAGCTGTCTGGGCACCATCTAGTCCATGTGCCAGTGCGGCTAGGGTCCCACATGCATGTACATGTTTCAAACCCCGACTGAACAATTGAAACTGCACTGAAAAAATGTAAGTGAAGTTAGGAAGGCCCATTGTGTAACTTCCGTATTAGAAGATCTATATCTTACAAAGCGTAAAGAACCAGAAAGCTGTTCAAAATTTCAATATTAGAACAATTCTCGTATAAGTCAAATGGCACAGCGCAAAGCTGAAAGTCAGAAAGTCTTTGTTCTTCCACACTAAACAGCCTCACCAATAGAGAATAAATTTGATGTCTGGTTTAAGACACTTAACAGTAGTAAATAAATACAACTTCAATTCTTTCAAATACAAGTAGACAGTAGACTATTCTTAAGTAAACAAAGCAAAATGTATTTTTTTTTATTTTAACATGATTTTCTGTGAGTTAAAATTCCAACAAATATCTACCATTGCCACTCTTACCTGTGGGTGATTCTTCCAAACCTCATATACAACTCTCAGGACATGGAGTTTCCCCTCATCACTTTCAGAAAGTGCTTTGAAGACTTTGCGAAACCTTTTAAAATATAAATAAGCAATGGAGGGGTTAGGATCAGGGCAATGAAGTATGGTAAGTGTTTTAGATGAACATTTTCTTTCAGCCAATCTGCAACAATTCTGGAAAGGATAACCCTTGACAAATAGAAATATCCTGAGTTTAAAAGGTTGCAGAGACATGACAACTCCTAAAAGCAATGTAATCCTGCCTCAGTGGCAAGCTTACTCTCTGAAGCTAGACTACAGTTTTCATGCTTTTAAATTCAGGAGATAAATTCTGCTCAGTGTGATCATCTATATGCTGTCAGAGTGAAATTTGCTCCCTTTTTCTGCATTGGACTTTGCCTGTTGATGCGTGTTTCCATAACCATAGACTATTATTCAATCCCCACCACCACTGAGGGAAATGCTGAAAAAGCATCTACATTAGTACAGTTAAGCTGACTGCTATGTCAACATTCACTGCCTAGTTTAAGTGGCGCTTTTTGACCTTATGGATACCACTGTTGGTATGCAGTAGTGAAAACACTAGAGCTGAATATGCAGAGGCCTGCTCCTTATGCTGACTGTAGACTAGTGCCTATCATTTGTTATAAACAGTCATTACAAGTCTTTCGTGTGCAGACAAAAATCAGGCTTTTACATTTGGAAAGTATATAAGGCTATATAAATAGAAAAATAATTCAGTAAGACACATGACCACCTCTCATATTGAGACAGTTTAACAGCATCAAGTATGCAGTATCAAAAATAGCTTACTTTCATCTAATTTTGCTTTAAAAAAATCAGTCAATCCTCTAGAAGTTAAAGCATGTCTTTAAGGGTATGTACTCTAAAATATTCTGAAATTAATTTTCCTTTCCTTAGGTAGATTTAAGAAGTTGGGTGGTGAGGTGAGTTGTTTGTTTGTTTGTTTGTTTGTTTGTTTAAAAACACAGACCTAACTGATTTTGAGTCATACTGATAGCCGCAACACACTGTACAAGACCTACAATACTGCGGTGGGAGCTATCCAGTCATTCAGCAAGAGGCAATATCACTTGTTCCTCAGGACACTCAGGAAATAATTAATTTTAAAATTAAATTATATACAAGCTGTTCCTTCTTTGTGATGCTACAATGTACATTATGCTTCTGAACTTGCACATGGAGACAAAGGGGGTTAGGAAAGGTTCCCCCCCATGCATACACTATATGGATTTGTACATTTAAATATGCATCATTCTTTGTAATACAAAATATACATCAAAGAAACAAGCTGCTTGATCCACTCTATGGTGGCTTCCCAAGAATTCAGATATTAGTAGCATAATGTGCTGTTGGACGGTTAAGGAAGAACAGGCAAGGCTTGATGTGAGAGGGGAAAAAAAAAGCAGGGCAAGCTACAGTAAGTACATTTTTTAAGCCAACTACAGCAGCATACCTCTCCCATTATTCTTTAGGGTCTTCTGAACATGAAACTCATTAACATCACAAAGCAGTCAAGCACTTGCAGGCACTTCCAGAAGAGATAATAAGCTATCTGCTGCACTGTGGCTATTTTCAGCTCCAGTCTTTCTTCCAGTCAGGTAACTCATGGACTTCGTAAGTAGACTGCGTATAAAGTATAATAATTCAAATGAAACTGAAAACAGGGAACTCATGGCATGAACAATAATTTTCCCCTTTCAAGTGAAAATATACAGAGTGCCTCCTTGGTTTGATTTAGAATCTATCATTAAGAAGATGTAATATATTTGCAAGTAGCTAATCCAGACACTAGCTAGAGTATTTTTCAGTACACAGTGGGTATTTCTCAAGACTTTGCAATAGCATGTACAAAGAATCATAGTACATACATTGCACTTGTTAAAAAGATTACTTAAAACTTCCTATTAACTCTAAATACTGTAGGTAGATTAAATGAGATTTGCATAATCATGAGTCACATACAGAAATAATGTCTGTCCAATGAGTTCAGGAACCGGCACACAGATGATCCCCTTTCTTAACTAGTGACTAACTTGCATGTTATTGTGTGATTTAAATGCAACAGCACACAACCAGTATGCTTGTGCAGACGCCTCTGTGCAATATCTGAAGTTAGCAACAAAAGCAAAGTGAGCGCTGGGTTGAAGAACATCTTTGTGGGCTACAATGAAGGGTACAAGGGGAATTATTTCAGCTCAATTTCAGGAGTACCACTTCCATTTGAGAAAGCTGCAGAGGTTTCCCCCTCCCCTTTTTGATAAGAAAAATTTACAACATCCACCACTGCACAGATGCATGCTTCCTCTCCTACTTTATGCTAACATTAAACTCTAGTAAAAACTTAATTGCTTATATGCAGTAACTGAGTACCAAACAGTCTCTAAGTATTTTACAACCCTTACAGGAATACTAGTAGAATTAGGAACTGAAACACAGACATTCATGGATGTACCCAGAGCCACACTCAGGCAAAGAGTACAGATAGGCACAGTTGTGATAATGAGAAACCCCAAACTGATATGTACCTTTACACTTGCAAGAGAATTTTAAAACAGGCAGAACCCTCACCTTAATTCAGTCAACATGCTTAAGATGTGTCCATTCTTGTTAAGAACTCCATTCAGCTACATAACCTAGCTTTCACATTACCATCCTTTTAGTAAGCAGTGTCACTGCTTTTGCCCAAACACACAATCACATCACATATCACCTAAAGTGTTCCTGAAGCTTACAGTCATTTTATCAACCACTTCACTGTCAGAATGAAACGGTTCTGTAAGCCCCAAAATAATGTACATACCACACTTACTTAGCCAGAGCACTGAAGGAGTGGCTGAAAGACTTCGCAGCTAGATGGAGCAGAGTCTGTACAAAAACTTCTATTTTCAAGGGATTGAAGGTGAAGCCTTCATCTGCAAATTATTTAAAATTGAAGCAATTAATATTTCAAGTAGAGCTTTTAAGTTGCTTCAAAAGTTTTAAAGAGAACTTTTATGAAATGAATTAAAATGATAAATTAGGTTTCAGGAACTGGATTTTGCAAGGTTGAACAGAGAGTTAGTAAATATCTTATAAAACATGCAAATCTTGGGAGTTCCATATATCATGGAGAAAACATGTAGAAATAGTTCCATGCTAATGAGGAAGAGCAGCAGAGACACAGCCACACTAATGACATCTACCAGCACTGATGCATTGAGTTGGAGGACAGACAGGCCACAGAGCATGGAAAAGGGAGAATGGATGAGAAGATGGGAAGCTGCAGATGATTACAGTACAGAGATTGGGTATTTGTAACAGTTGGAGAAGAGTGCACCAATTGTGCATAGGGCATGTGAAACACTTGAGATGAATGTTTCCAAGTCTCTTGAACATTGCTGTAGAACTGCTGGCAATGATGGGTAAGAGAAGGAACACTGATTACTGTGTGGTCTTTATAGCAAATCAAAGAAATATTGTCTCTTGGGCTAAAACAGGTTCACTGCTGCTCTGTGCCTACAGAACAGAACACTTGCAAGTGTTACAGTATTATGCAAACTGTCCCTACGTCCCTCAAACCTGTAACTTGCATTGCTTTCAGTCCCCAAGAGCACTTTGGCTTTGGAAATCAAGCATTACTTGTGGCTGGACCAACAGCAAAGCTAAAAAAAAACTTGAGCAAAGTCCTATTGTGAGAACATTAATTTCATTTAGATCTAGGGTTAGCTAAAATAGCCAGAGTGCTAGCTTTAACTGTTATTGGACTGTATCAAGAGGAGGCAAGTTCCTAAGTAGGGCACAAGCACTGTATCTTAGGGATAAAGCTGATGCCATGAATTACACTCTAATGCTGAAAGCAAAGGGAAATGTTAAAAATCCTTCATGCCACCTCTGTAGAAAATTACCAGAACCCACACCAAGGGCTAGGTTGCCTCTATTAACTAGAACAGACCTGTCTCTATATATGATGAGAAGAGAAGAAACAGACAACTGTATTTTATTCCCATTTACTATTAAACTGAAACCAACTATTAGAATGAAAAACATACAGTTCACTTACTGGCAAAACACATAACAGCACTACAGGATAGCAAAATGGTTTATACACAAAACTAATAACAACCTTGCAATGCTTGATATCGAATGTCCTTACCATCATCATCATCCTGGTTTGGATTATGCACATCTTTTAAAATGTTGAAGATTTCATCATTATTGGACTTATTTTTAATTGCAATCATTAAACAGAGTGCTACGGTATACACAGGAAGAGATCCTAAATGAAAAGAGAAAGTTCTTATAATCCTTTTCAAGTCCAAGATGGAATGAATACTTATACATCAGCTTATTTCTCAGAAAAGCATGTACACTTCCCAAATACCCCCAGAACTTGCTGTTCCCAATACGACTGGTCCACATCACCATTCCATAAAATTATTTAATGGGTTTCCTATTCTTCACAAATTCATGCCTTTTTGTAGTACCTTTAATGGGGGAGGGGGGACAATTCCCCTGATCAAAGCTCCACTTCAATTTCCATCAGCTTCTTATAAATGCAGTACTTGTATTTTCTCACTTATATCCATGCCGTTGATAGCAACGGTTCCTTCACATGATCTTCTGCCTGTTTGCTTCATTAAACCAAGTTTGTTTAGCAAAATCTTTTACTAAGTGCTAACTTTCTTCAAAAACAAGTCTGTGTCATCTTTTGCTACACTCATTTCTGCACAGTATTCTGTGACCAGTGGAAATACATTTTCTTTTTTAGACTCTTGACAAACCACAACAATGCTGTAGCACCTAGACTGCAACCACCTCAACATGATTTAATTTCATATAGCTATTTTTTTATTTTAAAAACCTTATATCAGAAAGATACAAACAAGTTATATCACTTGCTCTCACATAGCTGGGCCTGTTTAGTCTGAGGAAGAGAAGACTGAGAGGGGATCTGATCAATATGTATAAGTACCTGAGGGGTGAATGTAGGGAGGATAAGTCCAGGCTCTTCTCGGTGGTGGCCAGTGACAGGACAAGGGGTAATGGGTACAAATTGAAACCCAGGCAGTTCCATCTCCATGTGAGGAAGAACTTCTTTCCTGTGAGGGTGCCAGAGCCCTGGACCAGGCTGCCCAGAGAGGCTGTGGAGTCTCCATCTCTGGAGATCTTCAAACCCGCCTGGATGCCACCCTGTGCCACGTGCTCTGGGTGTCCCTGCTGGAGCAGGGGGGTTGGACTAGATGATCTCTAGAGGTCCCTTCCAACCTTAACTATTCTGGGATTCTGTGATTCTGTGAGCTCATTTATCTATATCAAAATTAAGCATATTTATTTTAGTTGAATTCTTCATGAAGTCAACTGACATTCCCTTGCTTTGAAACAAGTTTCTTCTACTTGGTTTCAATAGCTTAAATACTTACTATTGCTTTCTTCTCCATATTTGTAAATACACACTGGATTTGCAGGACTGAGGACAGAAAAGCTTGGAGGAACAATGTCTATTATTCGCTGATGGTAGGAAAGCCTGCAAAAGTAAGTTTCACAGCAGTAAAATTATAATGAAAATATCACCAGGGCTTACTCAACTCTCTGATTTAAAATGTTTTTCCTATTTTTTAAATTTGGGCAATGCAAAAATCAAGATGTTTACTCAATGCAATAGTAGTTCCTGACAGATAGTAAAAGATAGCCAAAACAAAACTTTCTGGTATATACTTGAGATTTAAATTTTTTAATACAGGAATTTCATCCTCACACAAGTATAAGATCCTATGCAGACAACTGGTAAGATACTGGTATTAAAAGCAGGAAAAACAAACAAACAAACAAACAAACAAAAAACTCTAAATGGCTTTATTTTACCTTCTGTCTTATTTACATTAAAAACATTGAATTTTTCTACTAAATTCACAGTGAAATAGAAAAAGGCCACAGACAAAATGAAATCATTTTGCAGCCCAGCAGTTTCACACTTAATATATTAAACTCACTCAAAGCAACAAGTAAATGTTTTCATGTAGAATGTTGAATTATATAGGTTATATGGACATTTTACTCTTGGACGCTGCACCCTGTGTCATCGTCGTTCTCTCTCCCCACCCCAGTTTAGGTCTCCACAATCATTAATGCAATCCTGACAACTGTTATGCTTTTGCGACTTCTTCTTAAGGTCTATGAGAATCCAAGATGCCTAGAATAATCAATATTAGATCTCTAGCTTAAGTATGGATCAGTTCCCCCTGTTTCTGTGAATAGACAGTATTTTTCAGCACAACACCTAAACTCTTTTTCCTTCCCTGCCTAGCATACTATCAAGTCTTTTTACCTTCCCCCAAGCACAAAGAGTATAGTCTTCCTAATTTGTATCTAGAAGCACAAACAAGTAGGAAAGGTCACTTTACCTTGCTCTACCTATTTGTCCCCCAGTCCACTAGAAAGAGTGCCCTACAACAGGTACGATAGAACAAAACTGAACAAGACAAAAGAACGGTAACTGAACATGTTAACTGAGAAAATATATATGCCTATGACACGAGTCACATTAAAAGGAACCCACTATCACCTGGAAGCAATAACCAAACTTCAATTTAATGCAACTATAAAAGCGAGATGTTCAAAAGTCTTACCTCATGCATTTCTCCAAAACCTCTCTCACAAATTTTGATTTGGGCTTCTCAAGGTCCTGAGTAAGACAGTCTGACCTATCAAAGGAGAAAAAAAATAACCAAAAAAAACAAAAACAGCCAACCAAAATAAGCAAACAAATAAAAAACACACAAAAACTTCTAACAAATGCTCTTTGTTCTAATCTATTTTGGCATGATTCAGCAGGTAGAAAATATTCACTGGATATTCATAAAATCATTCAGGTTGGAAAGGATCTCAGGAGACCATCTACTCCAACTTCTGCCCAAAGCAGGCCTGTTGGCCCATTCCTCCAGCCTGTCTGTGTCTGTCTTGATGAGGGTGCATTCTGCCTTCTCCGGGTCATTGATAAAGATATTAAACAGGACAGGTCCCAGGATAGACCCCAGTAGTACTCCACATGTAACCATCCTTCAGGTAGAATATAAAACATTAACCACTACTCTCTCTGACAAACCAGCCAGGTTTTCACCCATCTGAACAATAACATCCCAACTTGTATACAAGGATCCTGTGAGAGAACACATAAAAAGTCTCATTAAAATAAGGTAGGCTGCATCCCACTGTTCTCGCCTCATCCACAATTCTAGTCATTTCATCATAGAAGGCAGTCAGGTCAGTCAGGCATATTTTACCTTTGGTAAATCCATGCTAGCCATTCCCAATCGCCTTCTCCTTCATATGCCTAGAAGGGATTCCCAAGAGAACTTGCTACGTGATTTTCCCAGGGATCAAAGTGAGGCTGACCAACTTGTAGTTCCTCCAATTGTCCTCAGCCTTTTTTGAAGATGGATGAAACATTTGCCTTTCCCCAGTTATCAGGGACCTCTCCTCATATCCACAACCTTTCAAAGACAATAGAGAATAGTCTCACAATGACAGCAGTCAGCTCTCTTGGCACCCTCAGGTGTATCCCATCTGGTCATATGGACTTATAGGGGTTGAGATTATTCAAGACATTCCTGACTTCCACTACTGGCAATTATCTTCCTTGAACCCTGTCTTTAGGCACAAGAGGCCTGGGAGACCTTGTTGGTGAACACTGAGGCAAAGAATACATCAAGTGCCTCATCCTTTGCTGCTTTTGCTGTCACTAGATCACCAGTCCCGTTCAGCAGTGAGCCTGCATTCTCCTTTTTTGTTCTTTTACTGATAACATAGCAGTAGAATCTCTTGCTGTCCTTTGTCCTTTGCAAGTCTCAGTTTCAGTTGAGCTTTGGTTTTCCTAATGCCATCCCTACATGCCCAGGCAATGTTTCCAAATTCCTCCCTTGTAGACTGTCCTCACTTCCACCTCCTATGCATGACCTCTTGCATTGGAACTCAGTCATGAGTCCCCTATTTAGCCAAGCCATTCGCCTGTTATGTCTACTCACTTTCTTGAATAATACAATGAACTGCGCTTGTACTTGAAGGAGGCTGTCCTTAAAAGACCTGGCAGCTCTCTGGAGTTCCTTTGCACTTCAGAGTTATCTCTCAGGGGATTACTCCCACCAGTTTCTGAATAAGCCCAAGTCTACTCTCCTGAAGTCCAGGGTCTATACTCTGTTACTCTCCTTCCTCACTGCCTCCAGGATCATGGTCACTGCAGCCAAGCTGTCATTGATTACCACATCCTCAACCAGTTCTTCCTTGTTGGTGAAGAGCAAATCCAGCTGTGAATCACCCCTGTTTGGTTCATGCAGTACTCGTGTCAATAAGTTATTCCTGACATCCTCCAGAAACCTCCTTGACTACTTGCACCTCGCCCTGTGCCCTTCCAACAGATGTCAGGAAAATTGAAGCCCCCCCATAAAAAACAAGGGCTGCGATCCAGGGACTTCCTCAACTTGTTTAAACAAGACTCTGTCTGTAACTCTGTTTGCAACTCTCACCATGATGTCACCCTCACTGGTTGCTCCTCTGATCCTGACCCACAAGCTCTATGGAATGGGTGACAGGCTGGATGAGAAGAGCTCCATATATATGATCTGTTCCTTCACATAGAAGCCACCCTCCCTCTTCTTTACCTGTCTTTCTTGAAAAGCCTCTATCCATCCATTACAGAGTTGTCATCACACAAGCTCTCCCACCACAGCTCTTATTCCAACAATGTCACAGTTCCTCACCTGTGCACAGAGCATTTGTGTGTGGGCACTTGCGGGGGGGGGGCACACAGATGCTTTTTGTCCTATTTTAACCTTTCCAAGGGCACTCTTGCTCCCATCACCCTGCCCCACGTGCCATTTACCACTTCTAACTTCTGCTCCCTCACTCCACTAGAAGCTGTTATTGCCACCCTCTGAGGGGCGAAATTTTAAACCCTTCTCACCAGGTTGGACAGCCTGATGGCAAAAATGTTCTTGCCTCACCTTGATATGGCCTCTGGTTTGCCCTACCAATCCTAGTTCCTCAAAAAGGGACCCACAGACATATAAACAATTTGAAGATAAGGAGCCAGTCTATCACTATTTTCTTATTGGCTATTAGCAATCTTAGGAGTCCCATCTTCATAAGATAACTTTTTGAATGGCTTCTCCTCAAAAAGTAAAACAGTATTTGCTCTGCTGTTTAGCCTGCTTTCCCAGGAAACAAAAGAAAGGACAGTAAGAGCAAATTACTGATAAGTAGGAGAACCCTTCTGAAAAGCTTGCAAACAACTGACTGGGGGGGGGGGAAGGACAAAAAAAAAATCACAAGTTTTTACAGTTTACGAAGCACTGTATGGGTTGGAGATTCATTACCCAAAACAGGAATTGCTTTTATACTGACTAAAGATTATCAAACTTGTCTAACAAGGGATGGTGGCAAACAGGGGCATGTGTGTGAGAAAGATTGGGGGGGTGGGGGGGAAAGGGAAACCCGAAATCCAGAAGTGTGAGTGGAAAGCAGTTAATTGGGACCACTATGCTTTGACATTTGCTAGATAAGTTTGAAGGTTTAAGTTTTGATTGGGAGACAGACTGACTTACCAATCTTCCCAGCTCCAATGAAATTGAAAGTTACTCAGGTGGTGAGAAAACCAGTTAATAAACCTTTTTAAAAAAGAAGAAAACTCTTTAAAATAAAAGAAGGAAAATAATCAGAAAATCTCAAAGATAAGCCCAAACTCTTCAATTTGTAGTCATAAAGTCATTAAATAGACATCCATGTTGACCCACACAAAAGACTGAGTTGAGAGACTTAGAAGCCAATCTTTATGGACAAATTTGCAGTCTTTCCTATTCTGATGTATAAACACAGGACTAATGACTTGCTAAAATAAGCAGTGAAAAAAAGTGCAAGTTACAGATTTTTACAGATTTGGATCAGCTAATATTTGGTCTCTTTGATGAAATCTGCAGTAGCATAAAAAGAAACAGGTTTGTGAACACTTAAGTTATCATTATCACCTTGTCTCAATGGCAATGTTAATTTGAATCACTTAGAGGGAATGCAAAAAAAAAAACAACAAAAAAAACAGTTGAGTAGCAGCCTAGTCATAGTAATATAGTCACACATCAGAAAAATATTACCATATAAGTTAAGAGACAGATACTTTAGGTTTTTTCATAAGACTCTCCATCTGCTTTATGTTTTAGGGTCTTTTCCTCGCAGTTGTTTGGATCTAAGATTTTTAGAGTATTTCTAAATTAACAATAATAAAAGGTATTCATCCATACTTGAATAGGTACCTTGTCGCAGTTGTGGCGGCCAAAAAC
>NW_010581487.1:5160-34265 GCF_000705375.1 Tinamus guttatus
AAGAATTATCTCTGTAGTCCAAAAGAATGGCTAGTAGGACAAGACTGGGATTTTTTCTTATGAATTTCTTACAAAATTGTTATGGCTTTTCCCCTTTGTGACTGTAAGCAATATTCCTTTCTCCCAGCCCAAGTCTCCTCAGCTAACTCGGTGCATGCAATGAACTGGTCTATTTTGCCCAGCAATTGCTGCTTAGTACAGCTTAGTTTAGCTGTCCTGTTTAAGGTAATTCTGGAAAGTATTTGCCCCATACACGTTATTCCACTTGTGAAATCCATTTTTTTCTCCCCTCTCTTTTTCTTTTTCACCTTCAATAGCCATAATATAGGAAAAAGGAGGAGAGAAAGAATTTCTAGGGTCCTTTCATTACTATGCCATTTTTGGGGGCTATGTTCATTGTTTTTCTTGCTTTCTCTTGATTTGATCATAGGATCATTGTGGTTGGAACAGACCTTCAAGATTGAGTCCACTGATGCATGGAATAAGTAATGAGTTACAAAGTCTTCCAAAGTGACTAAGCTGGTTCCTATCTACTCATCCTGATGCTCTATCAACTACAAAATCCCACCAAATCAGTTACCTTGGGGAATGTGGAGCTCCCAGTGGGAGCAAAATCCTTCTGCGCTGCAGAGCTTACTGCAAAGCAATCAAGATTGAAGAATATAGTAGACTTGAAGTCTATCAATCTTGAAGTCTATCCATCCGTATAATATTATTAATATACCTCTTGGAAACCTAGAATATTTTCCCTTGTTCAAATCATGTATGCATTGCTAGGACTTTGTGAACATGAGCTTGCCATGCTGTGTGTATTTAGCTTCCTGGTGTTTTACAGCTTCACAATCATAATATAACACTTGGTGTTGCCCTGAACCTGCCAGTCATGAAAATATAATAGACTTATTGGTACAGTTGTAGCCACTTAATTTAAGAAGGTACTCCATAGCCAGATTGCTTGTTTTAGCTCCTTTTAAAGCGCTAATTTATTTTTATTTAGTAGGCATGGTGGCAATGGGTTTAAAGCTGGACTTGATGATCTTGAAGGTATCTTCCAAACATAATGATTCTCTAGTTTACTTCCAGTATTACTAATTACAGGAATATTTACTGTACTGTTGTGGCACTTCAAGTTAGATATCTAAGGGTTTATCATTACTGGAGATGCCTCTCATGATGGGTTGTACTAGTAGTTTCTTTTCAAGCCAAATTATTTAAAGAAGCTTGAATGACTTGGAAGTGAGATTCATTAATGTAGCCAGAAGTTGCGGACTTGGGCAGAAAGCAAATGAGTTGTGAGTCCAAGGGGTTAGGGGTATGAGATAAGATCTGTCCCCCCCCACCACCTTTTTTTTTTTTTTTAACCCTTCTTTCTCCTTCTTTTGGTAATACAGTTAACAATTTTTGTACTGAAATAATTCTGATTTCTTTAAATAATCTGTGCATCTCATTTGTTGTCCTATTTACCAGGAAACAGAACGATAGCAAGAAATGTTTAGAGAGCGTTACCCAGAATCACATAATTAAGCAATTTGACATTGGAATGCAGAAAACAAAATGTAACAGTTAAAGGCTGGTCTAGATTTCATCTGCTCAAAGTAATAATAAAGACATCAGCAGGGAAATCAGTCATGCACATATATTATTTGTGTGCACTTAAGTTGGACAGATAGGATAATGGATGTGGTATACACCAGATGTTACATTTCCTGAAAATAGATATGTTAAAGGAGCTCACAAGTGGTTGTCAATGCCCCTTTCATTACCCTATCAGTCTAAATTTATCCAGTTGAAATAAACATCTTAGTTAGTTAGTCTGAACTTGGGCTTCACCTTAAAATTTGCTGTGCTACTCTTATGTGACAATATAATAGTTTAAAAAAAAAAATCCATTCTGTATTACACAGTTCCTCAAATCCCCTAGCAGATTAAAAAGATACTTTGCTGCCTTATACGAAAACAAGAACAACCATCAAGCAGGCACATCAATGTAAAAACACAGTCAAGGTCCATTTTCAGTATAACTTTATTTTGTGCACTAGCACAAGTAGTAATTACTCTCAGCTATATGCACCCAGATTGTAGGTGTAAGTCACTACATGGAAATGGCTGTTACAAATTATTTATAGATATCCTCACCATGAAAAAACAGGTATTTGTAGTAGTTTTGGTTTTTTTTTTTTTTTGATTTTATAATGGGAAGTTTCTTTAATAGTGTGCATTAGAATAAAATCTCCTGCTGAGGTGCTTGGTAGGTGCTGTTGTATATATTGTAAAGATATTGGGCTGACTAGATGATCTCTAGAGGTCCCTTCCAACCCTAAGCATTCTATGATTCTATGATTCTAATAGTGTGCATTAGAATAAAATCTCCTGCTGAGGTGCTTGGTAGGTGCTGTTATATATATTGTAAAGATATTGGGCTTTGGGGTTGGCTGGGGCAGTGCTTCGTTGCAGGTCATGCTCACAAGACCAGATAGCCTCTTCCCATCCGCACTCGTGTGGGTCCTCTGCCCTTGGCACTTCAGTAGGGTCCCTCACAACACACTGTGTTGTTGAGGTGCTGTCTTTCTCTGTGTAATAATTCATACAGACAGCAAAAATCTTAGAGGAAAATGGACAAAAAGAGGTAAATCTTCCAGGGACTGATCTGGAAAGTCATGGGACATTCTCATGAATATCCATCTGGAGAGAACTTTCTCAGAGTCCATTAGTAAGAATTCAGGAACAGTGTTCTGCAATACAGTAGTATTACAGTACAGTTGAGAGAGACTTTATGAAACTACATTGTTTTTGCTGAGTCTTAGCACACACAAGTATTGGATTTCTTTCTACAGAAACTTTGTAAAAAGAAAGTTAAGGATTGTAGCTTTAAGTGTGTGCTTTCACCAATGTATGAGGTGGTTACTGAGGTGTAGTAGTTGGCCATGGCTTTACATACAATAAAAATAAATGACAATGTGCATATTCTTGCAGTGTTGTGTAGAAATGACAGCTCAGGAAACCTACATGTTTCCTGTGGGGACAGTTTCTCCACTGAACACAATGGGAGCATATTAGCTTCCATGGACTCAAGGTCTGACTCGCAATGTAGAGGGAAGGAGTCTGTATCTCTGACCTCTGTTTTCAACACCAGGAATCCTTTATTGGAAATGTCGGACAAGGGTAGCAATAAGCTTAGGTTATTTGACCTTCTGAGCAATCATGTTCTCATTTTTTGCATTTAATCTGATAAGGAATAGTCTCCTGTTGACATTAGATTGATAAAGGATGGAGTACTCGGACGTTCCTTCCATGTGTTTGATGTCAGGATGGCGTTCAGCCTTAGTCTAAGTAAAGAGATGCCTTGGGCAGCTGAATAATATGGATGTTGGTGATATCAGAATCTTCTGGGAACTGAAACTAGGAATAAGACCTGAACAAAGGAGAGCTCTGAAAAGCTCTGAAAAAGCAACTAAGTCTGGGCTGGACAGGGCCTTTGGAGTGTGTGGAATGCACTTGTCAGCGGTTATTTTTGTGCCAGCAGGTTAGATAAGTATTACTGTTTACATACCAATTTGCTCTGTTATTGAATAATTTGTGTAGTAACCACGGTAATCTTTCGACCACATGATGCAGTCATTACTCCAAAAATACCAATCTCCATAAAGGAACTTCATACCAACGAGTTACATAAAGGTCTGGAGAATATACAGAATTTCTTAGAAAATAGGCCTGGTAAATAGAGTAGCTCTAAATTTGAGCCTTGGCACAAAACTGGGGGAGTGGAAGTCTTCCCATTAGCTGGATTAAGTTTGGTTGAAGTTTTCAGGCACGTTTAATAAAACAAAACTCATGAACTTGTTCTGCCTGTTTCTGTTCATATGTGTCTGAACAGAAGCACCTGGACAGGTTGTATCTTTGCACTGGCTGAGCAGATTGACAGATGCATGAAGTGTTTTTTTTTAATATATATTTTTTCTCTTTTAATCCTACTTAAAAGCACATGGTACAGGATGTGGGGAAAGAGGGAGGGATTTCTCAACTTTGGCTTCTCTCTTTTTTTTTGTTTGTTTGTTTGTTTTTGTTTTTTTCTTGGAATAAATGATCTGTAATGTCAGTAAAAGGCAACTTTGGTTATTTGTCTCTGAAGCCTCTAATGTTACATGATCAGTTGAATATGACTGTATGGAAGAGTGGTGAACCTTGAAGATTGGTTTACAACCTCCTGCCGTAGCTGGGGGTTTTTACCTCTGATTCATTTCTAGAGCAAAATCCAGAATTTTGGCATACTTTTTTTTCATGCTAACTTGACAATTTTAGACCTTCAGGAGGGGAAATAAAGCTGAGAACATGGCAGAAAAGCAGAAAATTTAACTTGAGTATTAATAAAACTCAGTGAATGCAGCTGAAAAAATTGTTTATGCAGGTCTGGGTGAGAAGCTTTGCACTTGGAGAAACTTATATGTCAGGAGATGGGGTTTTTTTATCTTAATTCAGGACATCAGTAATTGAAGTTCAGGTGGACACAGAACTGTCAAGGCAGGTAGGAATGGCCTACGAGGAGGGGTTACAAGAGTGTCCAAATGAAAAGTCCTGAACACGGCTGGACTGTTCAGCCATCATGCAATGTATTTCTGTAAGTTGTATTTGAGGGAAAAATGCAAACTATTGATCTCAAGGCAAGAATCAGTTAGTGAAAACCTGTAACCATATCTTGGAAGGATTGTGTTATATAATTGTATCGTTCTATTTGGATGTTTCATTCTAGCTATTTGTGTGCTCGTGCAAGACCTGGATAAAAGTGTGTTCTACAGCAGCCATAGCTGTGTTTGCAGGTTCTTGCTAAATTACTTGTTGACGTAGCATAGATAGATATCTTCCAGACAGTTAAAACTTGATTTCAGCATATCAAAGCAAATTAGCTAACTACTTATATTAAAGAGATAAGCCACTTATTAGGTTTAAACGTGTTTTTCTTTTTCTTTTTAGCTACTGGGTGTCATAAGCTTTTATATATTCAGTGAGGGGACTTCCTAACTACTAACAGTAAGGGCTCTTTATTGCATGTACAACACTTTGCACAATGGGGCTCTGACACTATCGCAGCAGGTTACCTCACTTGCACGAACGTTTTGCTGCTTTATCTTTAGTATAGATCACTTTGACAATTACTTATGAATACAATACTTATGTCCAAGTGAAGAAGAGATAGGAAAGAGGAACATAAAAGCTAAAATGAAGAGATTGAAGATGCTAAATTCTATGCAATTGGTGAAGAAATATGTCTCCAAACTTCAGAGCAAAAGAGAAATGGGAAAGCAGCTCTATAATTATTCCAATCAGATAGTATGCCAGCAAAAAAAGGAACAATTAGTGATGTTTCCCAGTCAGTAGGTATTTCTCCTTAACTGAGTGATCTATTGCAGAGATATGTAATTAAGACCATGTAATAATAGGTTTGGTAACCCTATCCCTGTCAGAAAGGGAAGCAAATCCATCCTATTGATAATTGCAGGTTTCTCTGCACCTTTTTTTCTGTCCTCTTTTTCCCCTAATCAGATCCTTTAAATGTATCCCTCTTTGCCTCACCATACTTTACTTGGGTCAATGAACATGTTTATAGATGGCATTCAATGAGTTAACACAACAAAAGAGAGCGAACAACATAACTCGGAGAAAGAAGTTCCTACCTTATAGTGTTTGGAGTTTTTCCTCAGTCACAAAGCTGAGAGAGTTTTAAGGACAGTTTGATGTCCTTTAATCTTTTTCCATATTTTTCTCAATTACTTTTTGAGAAGTCAAATGGTTCTGCACGAAACTGTGTGGCCTAAAGGAAGATAGTTGATGGTCTAGCTGTTTGCTTGTGTGCTATGTAGGAAATGTCACAAGGAAATAATATGAAATTTTGAGATTACAAGTTCTTGTGCTCATATATAAAAGACATTTTTTTCTAACCTCTTGTCATCTTAGCAAATGCTTTCTTTAATAAAAATGTGATTCTACTGGTGAAATATAATGAGATTTCAAGTAGAAAGATGCTGGACCCAGGTAAAGCTCAGCAAAAGACTGTATAGAATTTGAGTGTAAACTGATAAATGGCAGATGTTTCCTTTCTATTAAAAAAAAAAAATCTGAATGACAGGTTGTATACTAGCTTGCAAAAAGTATGTCTTGACACCTATTATGAACACGTGTTCATAGAAAGAACTCTGTACATGATTTTTACAGAGAATGGATGTCGCCAGAGCTGACCGTTTTGGCAACTGCATCCTTCTGTTCATATAACCTAAAAATGTTGGGAAAATATGATGCAGGTTTCTGTAGTTGTTGACTTTACTGAAGTTTAAACATTATGTCCAGGACACTCTCTCTAGTGGATTTCAAAATCAAAGCCTCAGGGTAAAAGCCCAGAAAGAATAGGGCACCAGTCCCTACATGAACTTTAAAAATGATGTTCCCAGGAAGAACAACTGTTTTGCTGTGCCAGATCTAGTGACAGGGATTAGCAACACAGCATCATGTTCCAGATCAGGCAGACACTCTGTTGCAAAACTTGATGAAGAAAATTATATCATCTCACTTACAAAAATACATATTGGAAGAAAAGTGGAGGAAGCTGTTGGTGAGTACCTGAAAGGTGCCAGGTGTGTCTGGGCAGGCTTACCACTTGCTCGTGTTGGAGTTCTTGGCACCTCTTTAGTCTGCAATAACTATCATTTTGTTTTAGCATCCTGATTTTGTCTGTTCTCTGTAACTATTAAGAGCAACCCCCGTACAGCTGGGCTGGCAGGGATATTGCCTGGGCACTGGGACACTCTTGCAGGTGCCTGTCTGCTGCCCAGGACAGTGTTACCGATGAGTGTAGCTGCTGCTTGTGTGTTGGCTGGTGAAACCATGCCTGTAGGGTTGTGATTCATGGAAAGGTGTCAGAGGTAGCCATTTGTGGTACAGATATCGTATCAATACTACAAATCATCTGATCTGTGCTGTGTATTCTTGAGCACCATCTACTGGTGTTTTGGCTATTATTAGAATATTTATAGATTACAAACATTTTGTGAAGACTGTATGTTGTTTGCCTGTGTCTAAAACCTTAGCTGTATCTGTAGCTTTTTAAATACAGCCAAGTTAGTAATACAAAAACATGATCTTTACATTTTAAGCTAAAAAGTTGAATTTACTGCTTGGGTGTGGGGGCAGAGACATCCCCGTTGTATTGCTTCTGCTACTGAGTTTCTTCCTATCTTAGGAATGAGAACTTTGTGCCCTTTTTATAAAACAAAATGTGATATCTTCAAAAATAAACAAAACAAAAAACCACAAATGATATCAGGTTTATAGCAAAGCTCAAATTCCACCTGTGCAGATCTACAGACAGTTGATCATGAAAGGGACCTCAGGAGATCATCTGCTTCAGCCCTTTTCAAAGTAGGGTTGCTCTTCAGTGCTTTTCAGTACAACAGCTTGCAGGGTTGTGAACAAGGAGTTTCATGTGTGACTACTGCATGACCACAAGCAAAACCAAGCTGCTGTAGCACCTGCAGGTTCTGCCAGGCTGCTGGGCTTGTCTGCTTGGTCCTGTAAGAGCATCGCACATCTGAACAAGGCCTTTGGCAACCCTGCTTGCAATGCACACTACACTCCCCATTGCATTTATTCGCATAGTCATTTATTTTGTAACAGTTTGTACAATCATTTTACTAAAGAATAACAACTGACATTGCACCTCTGCATATAGGAAAGAGAGGTAAAAGAAATACAAACTCATATATCCAAAAGTATGTTATTGGCCAGTTAAGATTTGGTTTATCTTTTTCCATGGTGTTAATAGTAGTATCTGCTTAAAAGGAGCAAGTATTTTTGGTGTTCTAATCTGCCACTGACTTGGGTTTACCCAGTAAGTTCTTTTAACTCTGTGTCATCTGTCAACATCTGAAGTGTTTTTTTGCTTTACAGAACAAGCAAATGAGTGAACGTGTTTCCTAGCGTCAAAATGGCAAAACTTGTTAAACAAGACTCATAGCAACCATAGCATTAAAACAAAAATCAACATTTTATAAAAAGGTGAAGAACAGACAGACTTACACCTATATGAAATCTTTACTAAAAAGATCTATTACTGATAGGAGATTTTAAAGAGGCTTCTGAAAATAAATTACTAAAATTGTAAAAAATTTTAACAAAAATTGTATTCAAATTTTGATACTCAAATTATATAATTTATATGCTATATAATTATACTATGTATTTTGTATGTATTTATATAGATTACATTTTAAAAGGGTGAGAAAAGGATTTTTTTTTTTTTTTAATTCAGTTTCTATCTTCTGGCTTCCCTTTACACTGGCAGCCGGAGAGTGAGGAGCGCAGACCCAGGAGCTGCCAGCCCTCTCCAGGAGAGGTGTGAGCCCTCCTGTCCTATCCCCCAGCAGCTGGAGTTTTTCTTGGCAGGACCTCTATTCCCAGAGACGTACCTGGTTGTTTGGCCTCTTCAGAATAGGAATTCAGGTATGCATGGGGATGGAAATCCAGCTGAACTAATATGCAATAGTATGGTGATCCTAGCTGCCCGAAAGCACTTTAGGACTTCCTAAATTTGTTCAAATAAGTAAGCATCATCTTTCAGAAAATTACATATAAAATTCAATATAGATATTATATAAGCAGTATAATAGTGTACTTTTCATCCCTGTAATCTTTGTCCATCCGGTGTTCATAGACAACTGACTCAAAAGGGCCATAAGTCACTAAAATCTTTTCAGAGAGAACCAGAGAGGTTCTTTGTCACTTTATTCCTTTGTTATTTCTTTTTTCTTTTCGTCTGTCACCAAAAAAGTAAGACAAATATCATATTCTTCTGAATTTCCAAACTCCTTGCTACAAATAATAATAATTTCCATTTCTACAAAGGTAATAGACTATACCTGGTCTCCTACTGTCAGCAGTAGCACTAAAGTATTGCAGTCTGCAGAGGAAAACCTTGGCCACCTTGCTTCACAATTTGTGCTTTTCCTTCAAACAAAGAATTGACATATCTGAAGACACTATGTCTCCAAATTTATTCAGTTTGCTATTGATTTTTTTTTCTTAATTATTATGATCTTAACATTTCTAATAGAGACCTAATTCAAAGCAATGTTGAAAGTCTCAAGGCAGACATCAGAAGCTGTGAAAAGGTCTCTGACTTTGTTGGTTGGTCTGGGTTTTCTATCCTTGCTTTATGCATGCTTTTCTACTTCTATGTATGCTTTTTGCTGTTGAATTCTCCAGACGAACTCTGGAAGGTCCTTGATTATTTTGTGACTAGAAGGGGGATGCTGGGGAGAAGCAGCAGTAGCTATTAGTAGCCTTCTCTAACTATTGGTAGTCTTTAGAAACTGCCACCTCCTTTTCTTGGTTATTAGCTTTTAGTCCAGCCTAGGCAGCTTCTCAGGGAGCAAGATGTGCTGCTTGGGGTGCATGTGCTGAGGAACTGAATCCTTAACAGCTCTACACCTTGTGTTGCCCCTTACCTTATGATAAAGGGATAGCTTTAATAGTAGAAAATGAACTACTTATAAACACAGATTTTCAATGGAGCCTTAACAGGTAAATAATAAGTAATAAAAGTCTCTTAGATCCTACTGGAATAACCTTGTAACCTTAAGTTGTAATTCCTGTTCTGCCTCTACCCATTAAAAACCGAAACTTTCTTGCAACCTTGCAATTTGAGAATAGTCTTCTTCACTGCAACTGTGAGACAGGAATTAACTTACTACTGCACCCGTATTTTTTCCCCAGGCCTTGATTAATTTTTGCATTTTGTTTTTAATTATCTTGAGTTTAGTTTGCACTTCCCTGTTAGTTGGTCTAAGTTGTTCTAGCAAAGCCTTATGCAGCAAAGCATGAGGCACACTTGAAGGAAAATTTTCTTTACAACACTAAAAACTACCTTTTGTGTGTGTATGTATGTTTGTGAGTGTGCTGTGAGACAGGAATTAACTTACTACTTTCCCCAGTCCTTGATTAACTTTTGCATTTTGTTTTTAATTATATTGAGTTTAGTTTACACTTCTCTGTTAGTTGGTCTAAGTCATTCTAGCAAAGAGTGAGGAACACTTGAGGGAAAACTTCCTTTACAACACTAAAAACTACTTCTTGTGTGTGTATGTATGTTTGTGAGTGTTCTGTAAAAAGTCATGGCTGCTATTGCAGTTGGTGAATTTGAGAAAACTAGGTTAGTCTGAGAAAATAGCTTTCTTGGTTTGATGTGTTCTGCTTCTAGGTGACCCCTTTATGATGTGACTCAGTCAGGTGGGAACTGTCTTGATCTCAATGCTGAAGACCAGAGCTACAAAGAGAGACCAAATCACCAAGAGCCACTGCCAGGCTCCTGTGCCAGTGGGAGGAATGCGGGTAGCCTCGAGCGTTCACCAGCGTGTCCTGCTTGCTGGAGCTGGTAGGTGACCACTTCTGCTGTGGGCACTAACTGCTTGTGATCCAGAGCGCCAGGAAGGAAAATCCCTTCACTCGGTAGGCAACAACTTTCTCATTTTAGGCGGGAGATGGTTATTAGAGTGAATTATGGCTGTTTTCGGTAATGAAAATATCCAGCCCTCCCACAGAGGGTGAAAATATGAAGAATGCTATTGCACTTGCAACTCCAACATTTTTTAAGGTTAAAACATTTGCTATATAGTGAACATAAGTTTGGGCCCTCTTCTACCACTTATAGGTAGCTATGAACTAAATAACTACAAGTAACATAATTAGCTGCTGGTACCTCAGAGGCTGTCAGGTGCCAGCTTCCAAGTTGTCAATGCCAAACTGTTTCTTTATAGAAAAAAAAAAAAAGAAAGTAAAGAAATATTTGTGTGAAAGCTAAACTGAACCTCTGAAACAATTAAGTGGAGCTGAACAGGTTCATAAAACAAAGACTAATGACATGTCCCCTGCACTGCTTGGCTACGTGCCCCCATTGATCGGCTTGCAGAATGTTACAGGCGTTAAGTTGGTATTTTTCATTAGTTGCAATGAAATATGAGGGTCTCTTACCCTTCCCTCTGCTTGGTACTGCCTTATTCTTGTAGCTAAAGCTATCCAATCATTGCAAGAAATCATTATTGATTTGTGAACAGGAAAGAATCAAGGCTACCTTACCAGATCTAGTCCTCCCATGACAGCTGGATTCCCTTCACCATTCATTTTTTCAGTATCTGTTCCTGAAGTTTGTCCTAACCGTATAGGAAAGGCTGAACATGCAAATAGTGCCCTTTTTATGTAAGGGTAGAATATCAGCTTTATTTGCAACAGAGTTTTTGATGCATTGCTTTTCCTTCTATGGTTTTCTTCCCCGAGTGAATTCAATGTAGATTGCATTCAAGTGCCGACTGTGGCATTAGGTTTCAGCAAAGCTGGTTCTGGTGTCCACCTTAAATTTTACTTAGAATAACGTGAAACAATGCTGAGGATATAACCCTGAAGGCAACTGCATGTGAAGTCATTTATCAACAAAAAAAAATGTGAGGAATGCTGAGAATAAAGTGAACGTTCATAGTCATATTTTCATTTTTTTTAACCTGTAGTGCTAGGAGGCATTTTTTCCTTCATTCTCTAAGCACCTTCCTTTATTTGTTACTTGTTTCATACTAAATCTGCTCCTGCATCATAAAACAGCTAGAAATTATACATCAAAATGCAAGATGTGTAAGTATAAGAATTTGAAGAGCTAGTGATCTTCCCCGTTTCCCCCTGTCTTCTTCGATTTGGAGGCTGTACCCCTGGATAACACAATACATAAAAATAAGCTTATAAACAAAAATGTAAATTTTAAGAGCACAGCCCCCACTCATTGCTTGTCACGGCATGAGCGTGGGCAGCAATTTTCTACGCAGTCGCAGTGGTCCAAAGCAGACCCATGACAGGACAATTTGGTAGCCATAGTTTAACCACTGTGATACCAGCTTGGTACCCACAGCTGGCAGCCATCTCGATAAACTGTATGATTTTTATATTATTGTTAGCACAAACAATGGGAGAGTTCCTCCAGGACAAGGAAATCCTTTGATGTGATAGATCATTAAAAGCTGTGCTACGAGCAGCTTTATGTGGCTGAGGGCTGCTGAACAGCCCGCAGTGGGTCCTTGCCCTGTGCCAAGGGCTCTTGCCACGTAAAGCGGCTCCGCTTGTTCCCGTTCTGGTCTCCCAGGCGGGGCTGGAAAGCGCTGGGGCTGGGAGCCGGGGGCTCCGGGGCGCTCGAAGCCCCTTCCGAGTCACCCTCCGTCAATGGCAAAACCCACGGGACGTGCAGGAGATTCATACCTCAGCGAACCATAAACAGAGCCACAGATGATAAAATTTAATCAAAATGTAACATTGCCTTCGGGATGCAGATCCAGTGCCTTTTGATGATTAGCAGGATTATCAAATGTAGATGCTCTGTTGAATACCATAATGTTGTAATATTGCACTCTACGGAACATCAATGCCAGAAATAATTTAACACCTGCACATAAATCATTTTGCAATTATCTTTTGGGAATTATTTTATCTTAATCTTTTTATTTTGTTCCAAATAAAATTAGAGGGGAACACTGAAAGATGACACTAGGTGAAACGGAGGAAGGATAGGAGCACTGTCAGGTTATATAAACTAAGCTAAATGTCTGTTTTCCATTATTTAATTTTTAGATTGACATGCAGCTTTGGCAATGGATTGTAAAATAGAATTGGTTTGTGCGTATGTGCATATGTTTAATTAAGTTAGACTTTTAGCAGCAGTTGTATCAAAAATATATATTCTGTACTCTTTAGCATTAAGAAGAGTGATATTAAGGGTGGAAAATCTTGAGCCTGTTGATCCTCCTTTCCCTAAAGCAAAACAGCCATTTAATTTTGGGACTTAGAAAATTATCAGTCAGAAGTTACAAAAAACTATTCTCTGATCAGGGAACAGAAAAGAGACAAACTTAATTCTCCCTAACATTAAGAGGAGCTGGGGGTATAAAACCCCAGTGCAAGCAGAGCAGGATAACCGCCTGGGGTAACCTTTCAAAGTGGTGCTGAGTGAGTCATTGATGTTAATGGAAACTTTGTGGCTAAATCTCCTATGCAGAGCTTTGAAAGCCCAACCCCAATTTCTGGAAGCCTATAATGATGGACTGTATTTACAGAGCTATATAGGATGGAAATAAATTATCCCGTTTCAGTAAGCCTCAATTGTGTTTTAGTATTCGATCAGCTTTGTTTAAAAACTGTTTGGAAAGCTAATTCTAGAAACACTCTTGCAAATAACTTTATTTTCTGCTCCAAATAATCACTTTGCGTCAAAACCTATGAGCATTTTAATAATATCATTAGGGAAAAGCAAGATAACTTAAACGAGATAAATTGGCATCTGTTAAAATTATATGGGGCCAAAAGAGTGACAAAATGCCTCCCTTGGAAAGAGCAGGCCGAGCTCTGCCCTGACTTTTCATGCATGCTTGTGCAAACACATTAAATGCCACCAAGCAGCTTTATATGATGTGAATTCCTTGCAGCTTTGTGTGCCCGTTTCTCACGGCGCGCTGGCGCTGCCCGGGGCCTTGCCCAGGGAAGGGCACCGGCTGGTATTCCTGGTCGGGACTCGTAAGCAAAAACCAAGCCTTGCCAATCATTGTCCTTCTCAAAAACAGAAAAGTCCACCCAGCCTGTTTACCAATTCTGGAATAGTGGGGTGGTAACATCAGGTTCGTGTTTGAGAAATGCTGTAAGCCCTTTGGGTAAAGGGCTCTCTCTAGGGGTGAAGTGGCATCTCCTTAACTGCTAGCACAGCCTTGTCTTGACATGGTGTTTTCAGTTGTCAAAATTTGACTGAACTTACAAAATCTTTAAGATGAAAACACAAGACTTGTTGCTACTCAGTGATTTATTTTAGTATCATTTCGTCTTACAATATTTCCATTGAAATGGCTTGGTTTTGTCCGGGAGGAATGAATGAAACTTTTCTGCCTGTGTGAAAAGTTTGAACTGAGAAGTTTTAGCATGTCTGGCCTGAGAAGCAAAGATTGTAGAATTTGAAAAAGAAGGAAAGTTTTGGCATTGAAGATTTGCCAGATCTAACAAAACTGTGCTTAGAAAAATATCCGCTCTTAATGTAGCTTCTGCCAATCTATCATCAGCTGGGACAAGGGGAACAGATTATTCCATGTTGAGTATAAAGTAAGAGCAGAGAAATGCCTCTTCAATTTGAAGTGTCTCTGAAGACAGCGTTGCCCTGTGTGCACAGGATTTTCTTGTCTTGGTGCAGGAGTTAGATTCCTTCAAACTTTTCTGTATTTCACCAGGATTATGATCATTTTTTTTTACTATAAGATGCTTATATCAGATTTCTACTGTTGGTTTAGCTGTCAAGAGTTGGTTTCCACCTTGTTCTTGCTGTTTCGAATAAACTTTGGAAGCACCGTAGTATAGGAAACTTCGTGGTTTAAGTTTCAAGGGTGTCTGCCTGAGCTCTAAGACATCCCTGAGCAGCACTTGAGGGAGGCAGCTGGGCGAGCTGGGGACGCAGCCGGCACTCCCGGATTCCTCTGCTTGCCGTTGCTCCAGGTTAGTCGCTCACGGTGCAAATTTCCTCCGAGCTTTCGTACAACTTTTGCTTCGTGCAGATGACTTGAGGCTCTGGCAGAGCCTTCTGGCAGTTCCTGTGTTTGCAGCATAGGTCAGGACTGACCCCGGGTGCTGGCCTGCCCCATGCACAGGGTCTCTCCCACCACCTCCCTTCGCAGCCCAACAGTCCCTCTTCGGTGGGGATGAAGCCGATGTGATGTAAAAGGCCAGGAGGAACCGGCGTGTTGGAGGCACTGGCATGTGCTCAATTAACTGTGGCATGGCAGGAGTTTTGATGAATAACAATAAGTACCCGAGGGGTCCTCTTGACCTCGTATCTCCCATGCCGGATCGTAGTCCTGACTTAAATCTTCTGATGTTTAGGACTCGGACACTTTTCATGGTACCAGCAGCCAGAACTGTGCATGCTCCTCACTGGGCAGAGGTTAAAAACAGGGGGAAGGAGGGTACCCTTTTCACAGGAAACTGAAATTCCAAATTTAAAGCCAATACTGAAAATATTGATTAGTTCCTTTGCCTATAAAAAGGACATAGGCAACTGAGTCGTGAGGTTCTCTGTAAGTGATAATAGACTCTGAGGAAGAGAGGTTTTTTTTTGTTTGTTTGTTTGTTTTAAGTACTTTGGGGCTGTTGGTTATTAGAACACAGTAAACTAGACAGGAGAAGCATGTAAAATGGTGATTGTCGTTTCTGTTTCTAATGCGGCTCTTGACAGAAGTTCTAATTAAGCAATATCCAGGTTTGTTGCCAGACAAACAAGGAATATTCTTTGTTTTGGACTAGGTATCCAGCTTTGCCAGCATTCTAGACAGACAAGGAATATTCTTTGTTTTGGACTAGTATGTGCCTGTTTTGTTGCCTAATTATTTCTTTTCTTGTTAAATTGGAGGCAAGCTTGCACTGAAATATTAGTATACAACAAGTCAAAATTTGAATAGTGACTTGAAAGTTTTCAGCAGCCAGTTAGCCTCATGTAGCAGTGAGCAGGGTTCACTTAAGAGCGGTAGGTGAGTAGCTATTTATGGTGTTCTCAGAAGTTTCAGATGCCTGAAAGTTTGCTGGAAATGACAACTGATTGAGTTAAAACTTTTCATAGAGGTAATATTTCTGTTCCTGGGGAACTATGATACCTTTCATTGAAAGCAGCAGATGCAGAAAATGCATTTCCCTGGTGCCTCTAGGGGCACGGCTGTTGAAGGTATTCAAAGCTATTTCACTGAACTTATACTTGCAGCAATACTTCTCACACTTATATCCAGCCAACAGTTTGTGGTCAAGTTCATAGGTTAATCCAACACAACAGTTTGTCCTTATCCCACTCTCCGCATTGCGTCGGGAGGCAGCAGCCCTGCTCTTGACATACCAGCCTGTCCAAGTGATGCCCTTGGAGAGCCCTGGAGTGTTTGCACTGATTTAGCAGGTATGTGCGGCCGCAGCACGGCGGGGAAGAGCTCTGCGGAGAGGTGGCGGGGGAGACCTCGCTACACAGTCCATCCATACGCCGTGTTGCGTGCGGGGATGGCATTGCCTGCTTCGTACACAACCATATACACTTAGGTGACTGTCTGAATATTTCCTTACTCCTCTGTAGAACAGCATCTTTTGACAACTCGTATGGGATAAGATTTTTGATGGGGCAGAAGTTGGGGAAAAGAAAGGATGTCAGAAAGCAAAACTGAACTGAAATCTTTAAAACCAATAACTATCCTCTGCCCATAATACCTGCTACCTAAACAGTTTTGTCACTTTATACACACTCAGGCCATGAAAAGAAACTGCAAAAGAACACTGCTTGGGCTTTGTGTTTCCTCATGTTTTATGTGTTTGAGGCAAGTGGGTACGTTAAGGGAACCATAGAAAGTTATACAGAGGAAATAGAATTCTGTAGATTCTCAAATCATTAACGTTGAAGACTTTTTTAAAGTGTTAGCTTTCAACTTGAGCAAAAGATCAAATAAATTGTATGAAAAAGATCCCCATGTTTATTCTACAGTGAAGTATTGCCTCACTTTACTCTGTAAAAATGCATTCCTTGAAAAGAGAGCTAAACTAGACTGGTTTCATTTGCCACATCCATGAAAGTATATTGTCTTTCTTTCTTTCTCTCCCTCATTTCTTTTAGGAGAAAACAGACAGAAAAGCCACAGAGTATACACTCTTACCCAAAATTGTTTCCTAGGTGCTTAAACCTCCAGGCTTTGGATTCAAAGCAAATCTATTAACTTTGGATGCCTTGCAATGAAAGTACACTTTGGTGATGAGGAAGCATTTGCCTTAAGCTTGGGAAAAACTTAAACTAACGTCATCTCAGCGTGATTAGAGCTCGTATGTATTACTGACCTAGGGGCATGCATCAACAGGCAAGAGTCGGCAGAAACAATAAATTCATTCTCTTGCTTTGGAGAATGCAGTTATAATAAGGTGAAAATCTTTCCAGTAAGGATACATATGTGCATAATAAGTGCCATAATTATTAAGAAAGCAAAGGATAAAAATACCTGAGTGTGTCATGACAGTATAGGGTGTGTGTATTCATGTAAAAATGTTTTAATCAATTCAAAATTAAAGGTAATTCCTACGATGAGGCCAAATTTAAGCAAATGGTACAGTGCTTATAGGCTCAGCTTTCAGATTTTAGACTCAAATTAACCAATGTCTTTTAAGCCTTTTAAGGCTCCTACTAAAGAATCGGACATTTAAGCTGCAAAAATTTATATCTTTGTGCCAATTTATTAAAGTACTAAGCATGCCACTGAGTTCAAATTATCTGCCCTTCCATGAGGGAGCATCTTTTGCTTTGTGGTTATGTGGTGTTCACAGCTGGGCACGTGGCTCTGCTCACAAGCAAGAAGCTTTCTTGCTTGCTTTTTCACAAGCTTTCTACTCTTTCTGCAGTAGAATAGAGGCATCGTAATAATTTCCAGGACTGATTCCATTATCTTATCATAGTTTTTATATTCTTTTCTGTACCTTTCCCTTCTTTCCCTTCCCAGTAACTTTTAACAAATATTCAAACAACTGGAAGTGGATGACAATGCATCTGTTTTCCATTAGTGGAATTAAGGCAATTCCTTGACCTTAAACATCTAGTCCATCAGCTTCATAGACTAGAGAGGTCTCATAGAAATGTTACCCTACATATGTAAACTACAACTGGTCTTCCTGTATCTAGTTTCTGTTGGTGTATGCTGGCATATTTCCTTTTTGCATGCATAAGATATGTAGATCTCCCTCATGAATGCTGTAGTCAAAGGCACTAATGTCCACAAGGGAGTTTCTAAAGAGTTCCCTTAGCACAGAAGTGGCTGGGAAATCTGAGGGCTGAGCTGGAAGGCGAGACCAGCTCCCTTGGAGCTCCGGTTGCCGCAGCCCCCGGGCCCTGCTCCGCAGGCCTCACGGAGCCCGTGCTGCCTCCGCAGGCGGCAACGCGGGGCTTGGGGACGCCGGGGAGCTCAGTGGGACCTTGTGGCACGGGCTGCTCCTGCGCTCGTGAACTTGGCAGTCGAGAGGCTTCGTGTCTGCGCGGCCCCGGGGTGCCTCTCTTTGGCAGCCTTCTCGCTCGTCGTCTGCTTGAAGGGAGCTCCTCATTTCCCAGGTTGTCTCCAACAGGACTCGCTGGAACCAGGACCTGGAAGTCTTGTCCCTCCCCAAACTGCATCTCATCAGGCCATATAGGGGCATGGTGGGGTGGGAACTCCTTAAGTGACTATACTCAAAGCTCCTAGAATAGGGTTTGGGGCTGAGAAGTGCTTTCAGGAAGAATGCAATTGTATTTGCTGCAAATAAGAAAGTACTGCGTGATTCCGTGTGCTAAATACATTAACAAATCTGCTTAATACTTTCTACACCTCTATGCTTTTCAACTCAATGTTTAGAATTTGGCCTTTATATTTTGGATGACTCCATAAGATATATACTTCTAAAACTTCCTTTAACGTAGTTTAAGAATATCTTATCAAAAAAATTCAAATCACTGATTTAATCTCATGATTAAAAGCTTAAGATGTGGTCTTTATACCTGAAGAGTGGTGGGAATAAAGAAATTTTAAATAAATCAGTGCAGGGATATAATACCTACTTTTTAACTAACAGGAAAATGCCAGCCTCCAAGCATGTTTGTGGAAGATGATGGCTGGTTTTTGTAAAATAAAGCTCTCTGCAATTTATTCTTTATGTGTGAAAAATTATCAGTGAAACTATAACAGAGACATTCTGAATATCAAAGGAATGGTGGCTCAGCATAAAATTTATCAAGATGCAACAAATAAGAATAATGTTGATCCTTTGTAATCCAGTCTCAGAATGTTTAAAACATGTAAACATCTGATCATTTAATACTTCTTAAACTGTGGTGCAGAGTGACTTAGCAGTACTGCCTTAATGGGTTTCTGCAAAAAAAAAAAAAATCTTTATATGCTTTTTTTATTGAAAGCTAAGTCAGTTGTGATAAAATGTTTCGCTGCTTTCCTTCTGGAGAGCCAATATGAGAAAGCATGTATAACTCTATTAATGTTGGTGAACATGAACTTGTTTTAGAAAGTCTATTCACACCTCGCTCATCAGGCCACCGCTTCGTTAGCTCCGTAAGTAGAAGTGCAGATAGATGTGGTGTAGGGGCATCTTAACAGAGAGGGCAAATAAAGTTTTATTAGCTCCAGTGCCAGATACCCGGTGCTCTGCCTCTCTGTGTCAGTTGGTGGGCTTGGGATCTCCAGAGATCTCATCAAGTTCTGTTTCAAAGGGGAAAAAGAAATTCCTATCAGATGTATGTATTTTCTCTGGGTTGTAACTGGGATAATCCATGAGGATTTGCACTTGTGGGTTGTCTACTTAAGGTTTACAAAGGCATAAGCTATCTGAAGTAGTAAATTAGTAGAAAATTAACATGACTTGAACTTAAGCTCAACAATACCTTTGAAGAAGGAAGTAAGTCTTTAATTTCCTCCGTAGGAAAAATATCGCCAGAGGAGGATGATCTTGAAGCTTGAGAGCTTTAACATACTTGGTAGAAGGAATAGCTTCACTGTAGCAAGAAAGTAATGGTCTCTCTGAAGAAAAATGCAACAGGAGTTGTGCAATTCTTCAGTAATCAGTAGTCTTGGGGTTAATTTCCCTGGCAAATACATTTGTATATTGTATTATGGACATTTTTGTCA
The DNA here is from genome assembly GCF_000705375.1 of Tinamus guttatus. The sequence continues at coordinate 24,885 of NW_010581487.1, forward strand.
TACCAATGTGTCTCATCTGTTTTTGCCTTGTTTAAGCATTTGGCCTTAGCAGCATCATGTGATTGGACTGTGCTCTCTCGTGCACTACACCAGAGTGCTGTTTTCGACGTCCTTAGATCAGAGCTGTTTATGCACTTAGCCGTGGGAGCATCTGCCAAGCCGCAGAACTGTTTCAGTGTTAGCTGGCTTCTTTTCTGGCTAGGCTTTATAAACGCTTACTTCCAGGGTATATTATTATTATTTTTTTAAATCAAATATTGTCCTCACTTTTGAGGTTCTATCCCTTGAAATTCCTGAACCCCTTCCAAAAATGTCAACACCTCCCTAGCCAGATACATCTTGCAAGCACCTTTCTCTGTAAGAGTTTGTGAAGCCCTATCATAAACCAAGAGTGGATTTGTGTTCCTCTGCACTTTGTTAAAAGAGACTACTCTTATGATAACCTGTTCAGATATTGATTTCCTGATCTTTCCAAATAATGTATTAAAGGTCTCATGCTTCCTGTACTGACGGTATTTAATTCTGTAAACAGAGCAGACAGGCATTTTCTTGCAGGTGCAATAGATAATATAAGCTTCTATTAAATATCTGCCTTTGAAAGATACCTAAACTCTTTGCTCTCCGAGAAGATTTCAAGTAAATTGCTAAATCTCATTAAGATCTTTGGTTTTGAGGAGGAGTGTGTAGAACTAGCAATCTTTGGTGTCTTGGCACCCACATCTGAAGATGAGTTATCTGGTGCTACATCTCATGTATTGGTGATGTTGTGGCCCTCCTGTAGCAGGAAGGGATTTTTTTTGTTCCTCAGCAGGATGTGTTTGGCTCTTGCTTTTGCCAGGTGAAGAGAACGTTTTGAGGAGGAGTGTGTAGAACTAGCCTAGACCAGCCATGTGAAAACAGCTTCTGCTTTGCACTCACCAGGACAGCACAGAGAGCGACATCAAAGACATCCAGCAGGGCCTTTGCGAGACTGGGTCAGGTGGGTGTTTTCTTTGCCAGGCCGAATGCACTGCATTCGTTCTGAGTGATACAGAGTTTTCTCTTTGAGAAATGCCTTGTGTCATAACTTATCCAAGAGTCTTGGATGTGCCCCTCTGACTTTTCCTTCACTTCAGTGTCACTCAGAGGTCTCTCACCTGCCCTTGGCCCCATGTGGCCAAGGTGACAGGCCACGCTTCCCAGGAGTGACACTAGTGCAGGGCATGAAAATATGGAGATAATGACAATTATCTGTATAATCTGTATTGAAATAAATAACATAAATATAGATGTTTCCTATTAGCTTTAAAGAGTAAAAATGTATCAGATCAAACTTGGTCTGATATGCAATAATGTTCTCTGTATTTTATCAGAGTTTTTATTTGAGATCTGGAAAGATTAATGGCATATCTCCAGATCTCTACCCCTGGGAGGGATAGGAGCTTTAAACAGGCTGAAGAAATGAGCACTGGAGATATGAAGAGAAGGTTGGTTTTGGTGGCCTCTTCCGAGTTTTACTCTGCTAGCCCGATATGCTCGGACATCAGGACTTTTGGTAATTATTTTGCCAACCTTTGACATAGCAAATGCTTCTTGCCACAGGATCAGATGCTGCTCTATTTTTAGCCAAATACAAAAAATTGCCAGCAGGTGGCATGCAAAGGGTGCTATTTCTGATGGCTTTTAGCTTTGGTGTGGGGTTTTCCCTCAAAAATAAAATCAAATAGGAACTTGAGCTCCCAGGCTGTCAAGGGAAAATACCCCCTTTGCTGAGAGGTGCTTAGGAGTAAGGAAGACAGAGCTTCCTTCCTTTTCTCTCTCTCTCAAAAAAAAAATGTTACCGAAGGGTTTTCACATTTTGGGAACTCATGGCAGAATTCTGGAATGAGACCCTGTGTTTGGGAAGCCTGAAAGGCCCCGGGGCCCTAGGCTGCGGCCTGCTCTGCGTGTTGACAGCAGAGCTTCGCTCCGGCCTGATGGCTGGCAAGAGTGAGACAAAAATACAAGGCACTTTGTTTTGCAGTGCCATTCCAGATTTTTGTGTGGCAACAGGTCAACAGGCTGGCCTACTGCCATTGGGAGACTGCATTTGGATGAAAGAAATACTATTTTTTGTTGGTAGCCTTATTACAAATGTCTGGGTTAAAGAAACTTCTGTTTCTCCCACATTAGCGCTCTAGACAAATCTTGAACCACCTTTGTGGTGAGCGCTAACAAACGCTGTCACTTTGACCTAATCCACTTTTCTGCACAGCTGTGCTAAAGTCACCTTTAGTTTTATCACATTTTAATGCAAACAAGGCCGGAAGGGTGCTTGTTTGGATTGAAGAAGCTGTGACAATTCATCTGAATGGGAACTTCAGTAACTGGGAAGAAAAATGTGACAGGGAGCTTTATCACTGCATTGTACACAACAATTTGAAAATTATTGCTTCTTTAGGGGCCTATTCTCTTCTTGAGGCCTTGCACAGTCTATGCTAAGCAGCTAGACAGAACTCTGAATGGTTTGCCAGGCCTAAAGACAGATTTTAATTCTATTGTTTGTGGGTATCCCTGACTTTCCTAAGAGGATTCAAAGACAGGCTGCAGAACAAGGCGCCTAACACAAGACTTTGGTCAATCTTTAAAATTCAAATGGCAAAGAGTGGTCCCCTCAGTGCTTTGAAACTGGCCAGACTTTGGGGATGTTTGCTTTCAAAATTTGTGGAGTTCATTCAGAACTAAATGAACATGCAGAAAATGCTCTGTTAAACTGTTTTTAAAAAGGTTGCTTGACCACTAATTTCCTATTGGAGTGTGAATAAAGCAGGGAGAAAAGATTTTTCTTTCTAAAACGTTCAAATTACCATACAGGAGCTTTTTCAGAAATATTATATATAAAGATTTACTAGATATGAGCAAATAATTGTATAAGTACAGGTCACGTTTGTACATTTTTTAAAAATATATATATATATATATACTTCAATTAAATTCTAAGTGAAACTGGACAAGTATTTAAATGTTTAGAAAAAGGCTTTATCACAGACTTGGATAAAGCTTTTGCAAACTGAGTATTTAAAGTGTTTGCAGAACAATGTTGAATGAATCCTGCTGGAGGCCGCAGAGGAAATCTTAGGTACCGGGAAAGCAGGGATCCGGTCTCCTAGGAGACGCGAAATCCCAGCGCTTGGAGCGGGGTGTCCGGAGCCGCTTGCCGGGCTGCTCCACTGCCTTGTGGCTGCAACCTGAGCTGGCCAAGCTGGGCATGATGTGGAACCCCCTTCCTGATAGAGAGGCGTAAAGCACCTCTCCCAACCCTGATTTGCCTGTCTGACTTGCTGGGAATGTTGCTGGGAATTCATAGTAGCTGGGCATTTTCAGTTCATGGTGATATTTTAATACAGATAGGAAGATACCACTTTAATGGAGCAGATTTTAAGAGTCTGCTTGTATCAGCAATAGCTGTTGTTGTTTCTATCCTAAGGCTTACCTGGAGGGTTGCAGCTGCTGCTTCATAAATTTATTTCATTTCTCACTGATGTATCTTTGCACCTTCTCACCACTTTCACCATTTCTCACTACCTTTCTGAATTAGCACATCTGTAAAATCCCAACTCTTTAGAGAGTGATCCGTTGATCACTTTCAGGTTAACTTCATTTTTTATTAAGTGGCACATAGGAAGGATAAGTTGAAGGTTGAGGACAGGTAGGACTAAAGAATTAGCCAAGGTCTGTTTTTTTTTTTTTTTTTTTTTTTTTTTTTTTTTTTTTTTAAGATCCTTCCCTTACATGGGAATTTTAGGCTGTCATTATCTTAGGACTGTCACCTATTTATAATTGGGCATTTTCCAGGGAAGGAAAGCAATGATCTTTCTCTTCCTCCTCCCATACTTGCTTGCCTCGTGCTGACAATAATTATCTTGGTTAAGTTGGTAAATGCTTCAGTCTGGGTCTGCTGCCATGTTCAGGGACACTCTAATGGATCTGGTTATACCCACAACCTCTCTGCTCTCAAACCGCTGTCGAACGCTCCTGTGCGAGATAATGAGCCGCAAAGTGAGTTACGTGTCCCAGGCTGAAACCATAATGAAAATCAAGGTCAGAACCGTGTTGCAGGAGACCGGGAGGAGCCTCCTGTGCGGGACTGCGTGTTAGGTGCCCCGTGCTTCGAGACTGCTGGGTTTAATAGTTAGGATTATGTCTTTAACTGGGAAGCTGAAAATCTGTTGTCTTATTGAGTGCTCATCCTAATTTCTCAATCCGTTGCAGCTTTTAACATGAGTTAGAGCCTGCTGGAGCTAGGCTACAGGGGAAGAAAGAAAGAATAAAATTCTTTTAATTCTTTACCAAGAAGTATTCCAACAACTGGGACTTTTTCATGGGATTCTGGGGGTGCAGAGGCAATTCCGGCAAACCTCAGCAATTCATGGGAATTGGCTTTGAAGGACTAGTTCATTGGACAGTGTCAGAGCTATTCCAGAAAGCTTTTCTTTGATTTTTGTGTAAGCAAAGCCTGCAGGTTTCGGCCAAAACCAGGAGGATAATAAAAGTTGTATTCAATGATATTTGAGATTTTCATATAAAGGTAGATCAGATAAGATGAGCATCTGTGTGTGCTGTATCAACGAGAAAAATTAATTTAATTAGAGATTATTATCTTTATTTTTATTTTATTTTTTTGGGGATTAATTTTTAGAACTTACTGTGCTAACATCAGCATGAAAAAATAGCCGTTGTCTATGTAGTCACCATCTAATACATGTAAATACATGATTTTTCAGCATCCTATGCTTGTCTGTAGATTAGGTCATTTCATTCCTGAATGTCACAAGTGGCAGGGTCTGAAACTCTCTCTGGAGTATTGGAAACATTTCCCTTGTCTGGGATCAGGCAAAATGAAATGCCTGAGCTCGTATTATGTTTCTGGGAAGTAATAACATGGCATTCAAATAACATGGATTCAAAAAGTCATCTTTGTGCTAGCTGGTGGCTCTAACTTGATGGCAAAATGGGTGTTTATGGTATATTAGCAGTATTACTGTATACTCCCACACGATGTTGCACACCAAAGGGGTGCTCTGATTATCTGAACAGTTTTTCTCTATAAGGTTACTGAACTCATCAGCATCCTTTTGGGATGACACTGTCTCAGTTATTGGACTTCTTACCTGTGTACCCCAAGATTCATAGCTCTGACTCCTGCTTCTAAATTACATTTTAGTTAGAGGTTTTCCTTCTTTTCATAGTCTTTGTGTTCTCTTGTTTCTCATAGTTCTTTTCTGCAGCTGTTTGGATGAGTTATATTTTAGCTTTTTTGGCAATGGTTGGGAAAGAGCAGGGAAGAAAATTCAGCCACCTCTCTCTAGATCTTGCAGGTTAAGGGAGCCTTCTCCATTGAACCACAGGAGTTGGCCCATTAGCAAACAACCAGTAATCCAAGAGGCTTCTTATTTGAAAGACATGATTTAAAGAAGCAGTTGTGGTCTGAAAGAGTTAGTTAATGCATGTTGTGACAGCCCTAATTTCTAAATGAAGTTTTCCCAGCTATTTTTTATTACTTGTTAGCTGTCTCTGCAAACACAGGCCCTGCTCTGGTGTTTCTGGTCGCTCCTGCTTTCTCACATCAGCCCTGGTGATGAGCTCTGCCAATGGCTACACCAGTCCTGCTCTGCTCTTTCCCACCTGGTGCTCCTGTGCGGGTATAAACAGGGACAAAATTGGATCTCCTGCTTAAACCTGCATGGCAATTTGGTTGCTAAGCACAAGCTAGAAGAAAATTCAGCTTGCTGTCTTAATTTTGTGGAGGAAAACAGATGTAATATGCAGGAAGATAGTGTTCTTACATGGTGCTTTTTGAAGCAGTAGCCTTAAGTATAGTTCTGTCTCCTACATATCTGAGGGTCCATTAAGATTTTGAAATTATTGGTGGAAACTCCACTGAAGAGCAAAGTGTGAAGAACAGAAAGCAGCAGCCTGGACATGAAAATGTGAGCTAATGAAGTCATATAATTGAAATGTAAATTAGGACAGGTTATAAGAGGAAAGGAAACCTTTGTAGGTTTTCGTTTTGGCTACAGAGTTCAGCACTGTGCCTCTTCTCATGTTTTCAGCTTTCTTGCTACTCGGCAGATCAAGAAAGTTAACAATTTTTTCTCTCCTGCTAGGACATTGCTGTGCCCACAGTTTAATGCCTTGCTCCTTTCCCCTCTTACAGCCTTTCACTATTTCTACTTTACCTCCAGTATCTCCTTTCTTTGCTTCCATGCTACTAGGAAGAGTTACCAAGTTTTCTTCATTGTTTGGCTTGTTTCCTCTGTCCAAGGTAGGCTCTCTTCCTCCTATAACATTCACACTTTTGCATTGTTTTGTAATTTGTATTTCCGTTTCCAGCAGTAGGAATTAACATTTTTTCCTGTCATAAAATAGTCTGATTTCACTTGCTTTAAAATGCTTCTCTTAACCTCAGATTTTCACCAGAGCTTCAAGGGCAAGTTAAATTTATTTAAAAAAAAAAAAAAAAAAAAAAAGTGATTGACAAAAATTATTACCTTCACACTGACATTAGTGTTGCTTTCCAGCAGCAACAACAGGGCTAGTTTGTCAGCACCTCTGCACTCCCCTGCATTATAAAACATGTGGAAGCCCCTTAGCTTATTCTATGGCATTTTAATATATGAAATATTTAACAATGCAAGCAGATGGAGTAGGAGTTTTAACTGACTTTGCCTTCAGCTCAGTTCAGCACCACTGTATTGTCCAGCCACGAGTAGGATCTCTGACTAAAGCAAACGTTCCCTGCTCATGCGAGAGCTCACTCTGGAGAGCAAGGAACTAAGCTCAGAGTGTTCTGCAGTCAGGCTGCAGTGTTGCTCTCTGCTCCTCTCTCATGAAACTGCAAAAAGAGCATATTTTAAATAGAAATGAAGCTGAATTTGCGTGTTGTCTTTATTCCCTATTTCGGCTTTTACAAGTGAAAGTATGAGCTGTTGCAATCAGGATGGTCCTGGATATTCCTAGCGACAAATGCTGCACTGGGACCAGCCCTGGCAGGTAGCTACATGATAATCAGGGAGGTTTTTGGAAACATCTCTGCTAAAGTGAATTTGAAAAATCATATATATATATTTTATTATTAAACTAGCCAAAGGTTCTGCAAAGATGCTATTGTGTAGTTACTTACTTCAACTTTGGATGCTCATAGTGAACACTGAAACCATGCTTTCCCCACAGTTTTGAAATTTATTTCCATCTAGTACTTCTTATTACTTCACTGATTCATGGCCTGGTGAATTCCATGAGCCAAAACTTTTCACTTCAATAAACAGTGTAACGCGGCTGTCTTAAACAGATTGATAGCAGTCACAAATGTCCACACCATTTTCCTTTATTTAGCTTGCTTAATACATTATAACGTGGTTAAATCCTCTTCCCATTTGTGGGTCATAACTAAATCATAGCTGAAGTAACCTGCTGTAGGATGTACTGACATGGCTTGTTTTTAAGCTCTGCTTAGTAATTTTACAAATAATTTAATAGACATACAGTACTGTAGTTCTTGGAAAGTGGAAGTCCGTTCTTCAATTTTGCGTGATACTTGTAGGGTATATATGCTTCATATGAGCCGCCTTTTTAAGAATAAAAGATTTAAGTTTCAAAAAATGACTAGTGCTCCTACGATATTTTTAAAGGAAAAAAACACACTTTTCATGGATGTCATGAAATTTGATTTAATTTGTTAAGTTCAGATGTGTGCTGCAATATTTATACCTAGTTTCATTACACTGATATATTGATATTGATCAAGCATAAAGTGCTTTATCAGTGGTGCCTGTAGGAGGCATGAGTCCTAATGCACTTGTGCATCTGGTCTGGGAAGATCCTTCTTTCCATCGCACCGCGCTATGGAATCCGGTATTTGGCCTTCTTGGGCTGAGCTGCTAGGCCTGTACCAGTCACACTCGGGGAGAGTTGTTGTAACCACTGGTTCCTTTGTTCGGCACTTTATTTTTAACTTTTCAAATCTCAAAATAAAGCAGTAATTGCAGGAGAGGGGGGGTGATTTTGAGGGTTTTTTTCCCTTTTACCCTCCTGTAATTTTTTTTTCCCAGAGCACGGCCCGTCTCTGTGCCACACACTTGTGTGGTAGCCGCACGGGGTAACCGGAGCCTGGCATTCTGGCAGGCACGGTTTGCGATAGCCGCGATCGCACAAGTATCAGCTGACGGTCCCGTGTCGCGTTTTCTCTCGGAGCCGCAGCGGTGACAATGGCTCACAGTGGTGACCGCGCGGGCCCTTCCCGGGGGAGCGCCGCCGAGCGCTATCTTGCCACCTGATCTCAGCGCTTTTAAGCTGTGCACTAACCGCTGACATCTCCCGTAAATGCCTCCTTTATTCCCTGCCAGGGATTGTCCTCTGTGTCGGGGGTAGCCGCCGGAGCCCGTGTCCACATGCCAGCCAAGCGCTTCGCTTTCGCCATGTGAATTTGCCTCTGTCTGGCGCTCCGTGAGGCCCCTCCATACACCTGAGCATCCTCGGGAGCCGGGCCGGGCCTGAGAACGGCCTTTGTGCGGCCGCCGCCGCGGCGCTGCTGCTGGCGCGAGCCCCGCTCCCTCCCTCCGGCTGCCAAGGAAGAAGTTTGCCATCTCAGTTAGGGGCTGGCTTCTTCCTTTTCTCTTATTTATTTTAAATTGTGTCTAGCTAGTAATGTAGCCTGGCCACACGTCTCCACAAGGACTGTGGCACTTATCGTTTCAGCTGCTCTTAAACAAAAGCGGTATTCAGTCACATCGCTTATCAGCTCGCTAGCAGATAAAATAGTTATTTTTCAAAATGCTTCTCTATCTTGTCTTAAACAGACGTATATAGATACTTTGCGGTCATCTTGGTCCGTAGATATTTGTTTCACGGGAAAATACACTTTCCATTTCATACGACTGTTTGTGCAAACTCCTCTTGCCTGGGGACAAAGTGCGTTCTGTGCCTTTCAGGACAAAATGCCTTAACCTGTTCTGTTCATTCATGCTTGGAGGAAAGCTGAGCACAAGTCAGAGGTATTATTTCTCCCCCGTAGTAACTTTTAGCCTACTACATATCCACCCAAGTGCATCGCCTGTGGAAGTAACAGTATGATTTGCCTACAGATAGTTTTCTATTTTGGGGGCTCCTGCCAGCCTCTCCAATGGGTGTGATGTGGTTAATGCTAATATCTTTCCAGCATCTGAGCCGGGCACCAGGTACATGGTCCATGTAGAGCTTCTCACTGCTTTACCAGCAGATCATTGCACACCCTCCTGAAGGCCACCTTGTTTCTTCTCCCTGCACGCACATTGCAACTCCCAAATAAGCTCTTTACCAACACATGCCAAAATACTCTGTTAGCAAGGCTGGAGCTCCACTGTCTTTCCTCCAGACTGCAGTCTT